>JAULBM010351458.1:0-12137 GCA_032357055.1 Geukensia granosissima | reverse complement strand
GACCGGCGCATTACCTTAGTAGTAATATAGTCAATTTGATGACTGTGACTACGTAACCGGTAGAAGTAGAAGTAGAAAATGAAAAGAAGAAATACAGTATAACTGAAGCTGGCAAAAAGTTAACACTATGAAAATTCAATCAATGTCTCGGCAAGACTTGATGGACCTGAAAAAAGGAGACACGGCATTACTCACCCTGAAAATGCTTCATGCCAAATATCAAATCCATCAGACGTACACAAGCAGGCAAATCTTTGACGAAATTTGAATGACGTACGTAGGTACACGTATACGTAGGTACAGGTACAGTCACCTTAAGGCGGTGACATAAAATTTCCATACCATATTACGACCAAACTTTTGAGGTCATTAAAAAAACTATGTCCTATTTCTTTGTGTCTTTACATTTTTCGGTAATATAATTCAGCCAGTTAACTAAAAACGACACTAATAACAAAATAAACAACAACAGAAGCTGCAAAATATATTCTATTTAATAAACTAGAGTCTCCTAGGAGCCTGTATAGCTAACATGAAAGAGACTCCTCACTGATCCTTGGCAGGAAGGAATGTTGTATAAATAGGTAGAGGCCAACTGGCTCAGAAGTTTTAGAGTAGAGAATCCTTTTTAAACTTCAAATATAGCTAAAAACGCCTAAAAAGCCAATAACTTCAACAAGAAATAAGGAATTTTACCACAGATAGATTTCACCATGCTGAACACTTTTATTGTAAGTCAGATTTTGGCTAAGTTAACGGTTTTTGATCCTTTGTTCTATTTTTAGTTACTGCAGCCATGTTTTTCAATGTATCTAAAATCGAAGCAAAACTTTGCGCAGAATACATTAAGGAACAATCATACAAAGATTCGTTTTAATTCATTCCGAAGTTTTAGAGGAGAAAATGTTTTAAACTTTAACTTCGAAATAAGTTGAAAAAAGGTCTAAAAAGGATCATAACTCCTACAAGGGATAAGGATTTCAACAAAAATTTCATCACTGAAATATTTAATCAAACTGAGCACTTATAGCTATGTACGAATTTGGCGAAAGGTAACAGTTTTTTTCTAAAGCCTTCAGAAGCTTCAGAGGAGAAGATTTTAAAAAATCTAACTTCAAAATTAGCTTAAAAAACGTCTAAAAAGGGCCATAACTCCAACAAGAGATAAAGGATGTCGACCAAAAATTTCACAACCGATAGTTTTTATTATGTTGAACACTTTTACCCTATGTCAGAATTTGGCTAAAGACGGTATTTGAGATATATGCGAAAATCTTAGGTCAGATCCCTATGATCTATTTTTAGTAACGGCAGCCAAGTTTTTCAACGGATCAAAAATCGATGCAAAAAAATGTGCAGAATACTCTAAGGAACAATCATACAAAGTTGGACCCAAATCAATTCAGTAGTTTCAGCGAAGAATATTTTTTTCAAAATGTAAACGACGACGGACGATGATGACAACGGATGCCAAGTTATGGTAATAGCTCACATGACCGTCGGCCAGGTGAGCTTATAAAAAGTCAATTTAACAATAAATTAAATGAACATTTAATCATAGTGAACAAGTAATTACAGTATAACATTGGATCACATCAAATTATTATGCAGCAATTGGATTTTCATAAACATCATCCCCATTGTAAAAATACATGCAAACTTTTTATTTATCAGTTGTCTGTTCAAACTGTATCCTTGCTCCTCCATTCTGAAATCCATTGGTTAATTTGTTGTTTATGTAAATCCCTTGCTTTGATGACACTTGGTGGGTCCATTGAATTAGCACTCCTGAACAACAATAAGAACATGTGACATATTAATATCTGAAGTTTACAGTTTGCCAGCCAATTGGCAATCAAGTTTGACCTCCTCATGACTACTTACAAAACTGAACACCTGCACTTGTTAAGGCGAGAAATGATTTTTGCGGTTGTCAAAAAAATTAAGCTTGCTCTGGATGTGTGACAAACTTGTTAAAATCAGCACATGTGCGTCTGTATGGAATATATCATAATAAAAAAGGAACATCACAGTTTTTGGGAAGTAGTTATATTTTAGACAGAGTTTCTTTGGGTCTTTGGTTAAGAATTAATTATAGTTTTTTTCTCTTAATGATAAGAATTTCATATTTCATTTTTAGAATTTTCATTTAGGAATACTCCGTGAACCAATGAATCATTTGTTTTATGAGCACCTCATCCCACTCCTGTTTTGTAAAGGAGTTCAGGGATTCAAAGCATTTCTTCCTTTTGTTTTCTTTTATATTTTAGTTTGTTTCAAATTTGTCTTTTCGCTTGGACTATGTACTTCTGATCTTTCACATGGGGATTCTACACTGGACTCGTGAAGTATTTCTAATCGACATTTACGTAGAAAACCTTTCACACTGTGGACATAAGTGTAAGATGTATAAACAAAACAGATTTTACCTTAGGTCTAAATGATGGGCGCCGCCCTGAACTATAAAAGGTTTTATGCTGGGATTTTTAGATGTCAAAACCTGTAAATATAATATAATACATACATCTTCATTTTGAAACAGAACTGACTGTACCGTACATAAGTACATTGGAAAATTTTTTTTTATATAATTCTGAAAGTTATTTGGTGTTTACTGCTGAAAAAGTTATGTGTACGGCTGATGTGTTCTGCTCAGTTGAACATCACACTTGCTAACTGGGATAACAATGAAAGTGCTGGAATACCCAAATAGCATTAAAGTTTAAAATGTCATTGGGGGAGGGTTGGGTTTCCAATCATCTAGTTTAACCCCACCACATGGCCAAGTGCCTGTCAAAAGTCTTAAATTGTAACCCTTATTTCGTCTTTGTTTTTAATGTTTTGTTATATGTACATTTTTAAATGATATTCAGGTAAGAGAAGTATTATATAACGCAAACACGATTTTTTATTTAGGATTATTAAGAGCTTTTTAAATATGAGTGGTATTCCACCCTTGTTAAAGGCCTTGTTGAGACCTCAGCATTTGTAAATGCTCTCTGTTTTCTCGTGGTTACAATCTGATGTGCAGTCTTTCTGACATTTACCCCACATCTTTTTATTTTCAAATATGTTTTGTTTTAAAATGGTACAGTTAGATGGAAAAATGTCTGGAAGATGGAAATGAATTACATTATTGTTAAGCATAATGTGACATACCCCTCCTAACATCCAAGGGTCCAGGTCACCATTAGCAAAGTTTATATTACTTGCTCCTTTAAGATCTGTGAAATAATAACATATATTCATTTAAGTCGAATTTGATTCTGGTCAATAAACCTATAAAAGTTACACTGGTATTTGTTAATTTTTAAAATTAAAACATGTGTATTTATCATAATTCTTTAGTCTGAAAACATAAAAATGTATTGTAGAAACAATTGAAATATCATTTGATCTGTACTAAAATCAACGCTTATTTGTAGTGTTTATACTCAAACTTTAATCAAAACATTGTTTTTTAAAAATGATGGTAAGTAAGCCTCAAGATAACTCAATTTAAGATAAATGCTTGTTATCAAATGACATTGTGCAGCGGAAAAATTTTTGCCATGCAATATTGAACGCACTTATATTACTACAAGGACACGTCCAATCAGGGTTGAAATCGTCCTTCTTGAGATTTTATTGTCGCCGTCATGAATTAGTTGATCCATATGGTATTAGTGTATTTCAACTAGTTGTGAATCTGTTACCGTTAATTCAACAATGAGTGGACCTGTTCTCAGATTGGCATTACCTATATTCCACGACAGGTACCGGTATGGACAGGTGATGCTTACCTATCTAGAGCATGTGATCCAACTATTATTTTGTAAAGGAGTTCTTGGAGTTCAATCCTTTGTTATTATTGTTATCGTTTTATCTTTCAGTTTGTTGTCTTGTGTTTTTGGACTATCCACTTTTGATCTCTCGTATGGGTATTCTACACTTGACTTAGTACACTTATTCGATGGATATATTTTGATCAAATCAAAATACTTATTTAGGAATAAACATTTTTAAAAATCATACTAACCTAGATTGATTAGCTCTACTTTTCCCCATGAATCCCTTGGTACGACTCCCCATCTCTTAAGACAATAATCCTGTCTTATTTGATCTGTAAATGGTAAAGACGGAAACATGTCTGTTTGGCCGTCAGTTCCTTGCGGAAGCCTTACTTCAGTACAAGCCTTTGGAAATAAAAAAAACAACTTCTTTTGATCAGATCAAATCAAAGATGAAGATATTATATCATAGAGGCTAAATAATAAGTAAAACAAATTCTCAAGTATAAATTTGTTAAATGTTACTAAAATGAATAGATAAATTGACAACTCGACTTCTTCTTTCTCATTTATGTTGTGCATGTTTGTCTATGTCTACAATATTCAAGATGTCAAGCCTTGAAGTCAATGTATTAATAATAAGTTGAATGTATACCTGGAAGTCCCATGCCATACCGTCAGTTCCAGTCCCACATCCTGTTGGATCAGCGCATTCAATATATTCGTCAAATATATCAAAACACTTCAAAGAACCATTTGTTCCATTATAAAATAGTCCTACAATGATGAAGGTATTAATTTGTAAGTCAATTGCTTTGCCCTTAGACAACTTAATTATAAACACATAAATGAAATAGTGCTTACTTATTTCAAATTCGTTATGTACAAAATGATGTGGAAGTCGAATGGTCGTGAAAAGTGTGCCATTCAAGAAAAACATGTCAGGTCTGACCATATCTAGGAAAAAGCAAATAATTGGGGGTTTTATGCTGCATTCACAAGTAATGCAAATTCAATTCGCATTATACAAATCAAATTTCTTGTCATTTTAATTCGTACTTAAAAACATTTTCATGTTCACAACTGATACTTAAAACATATCCGAATAATTTTGGAATGATGTTGAAACATTTTCGACCCCCACCTCTTTACGGTGTTCACAATGTGGAAATATGATACATGTTATATCAGCTGTGATGAACAAACCCCTGTTTAGGTCCTTTTGAACATTCGTAGTCGAGTCTTACCTAAAACATCTTATATATTATTGAATAATGTACGAGATGAACATGTGAACTTAATTAGCTGGCATTGGTGAAACTGAAATTTGCACGGTGGAAAAGTGCAGTAGTCATATCCGAGATAGATGAAACAAATTTGCTAAACAAAATACAAAATTAGCAATGTTGAATATATGTGGAGAATTTCGGTACCCTATATGTATATTACAACGAGTAACCTCTCATCAAGAGCAACAGAAACAAATCATAAGAAGTCCAATTAATATCCAAACATAGCAAAAGAAGCATTCAAATCCAAACAAATTGGAAGCCAAATCCGGCGGCAGAGACAACTTCTAAGTGCAATAATATTTTAAGCCTTTCCGTAATTTCAGTGCTTAAGAATTTTACGAAACACGGCAAACTATAGTAAATAAAGTATATAACACAATTACCGAACAAATCAAAGTCCATAAGACATACGGCAAAACAGGTATCACACCACCGGAAAGTTGGTAACCGTAACATGTCGCAAGCCTTCACCGAAAGGTTTTTACCTATTTCGCAACGAGTACAAATAAGCTTTGTATTTTCCGGCAAAGTTCATGTATTGTTTTCATCCTAATTTCTAGAAAGGTAAATTAATGAATCTTAATTCTAAAATTGTTGAAAACGGTTTTAATATCTCTACATTTCTTAAGAACACGGGCGTATTTAAAAACACTTTTCAACTGATATCCGCAATTTGATTTTCAGCTCATTCAAAATGCGTAAGGATAAAAGGAGACTGTATTATGCAACTATTCAATACCCTTCTTGTTTATTCGTACACTCATATTAGTATAACGAAACGCTTAATTTCAGCTATGCAATTTACGCGTATCATACTGTTGATGCCATTATAGAGACCTCACGGTTTTATGTTTTCATTTACTTCCAATACTCACTATCTCTTTTATTTCTATTTATCATATCCCTTATAGAAAATCAGATATTAACTATCAATTATTTCCCAAATTATATATTTCCGACTTATTTCAATTAAAATTATTACAAACGGACCAATCTTTATTTTCGCAGCTGCCAAGTTAATTATTATTTCTGATTCTGACCAAACGAAATATTTATAAATTTTACGACATTCAATGTAATTCCTCGGCGTCGTTAAGCCGTTTTTAGACTTTACCATTAACGATGCCAAAGGAATATTCTGTCATTAAAATGAATGAGGCTCCAGAAGGATACACCATACAAGTCTACTTTAAGAATGACCTCAGGTCATTATTAGACAAATGTGTGATCTTGTTTATGAAAAATCAATGTCGCATGTCATCACTTTACACGATGCGGTAGGTCGCAAGGTCTCCTCCCAAACCTCATGGAGTCCCAAGAATGCTCTACTTATGGCGTTAGACAAATACTTGTTGGTGCAATATTTTATATAAAAATTAAAAGATATTGGGTAAATGTTAGAGAGACAGCACTCCAACCACGAGAAAAATAGAATAATTTATATATATATCTAGAGGTCTCCAAAAGGCCTTCAACAAAGGTGGATAACCACTCCTTGTGAAAAGCTCTGAATTGCCCAAGATAAAAAAATCGTGTATGCGTAATATAATACTGATCTTACCTGAATATTATCAAAAATGTATATGTAATAAATATTTAACACAAAGACAAAACAATAACAAAAATTCCTGACTTGGGAAAGGCACATGGGACATATGGTGGGGTGAAACTAGTTTAGTGGTTGCCCAACCCTCTCCAAAAAGATTTATTCAACATGTTTTATCTTTACAAAAACCGACAAATAATGTTTAACACTTAAATGTTATAAAACTGAAAAGTATCTTGCCCGCCGTTTGCAATGAGAAATGTAGGTCTCTGATGTTATTTGTTTTTCAACTACTTAGCCTAAAAGAGATAATCAAAAATCCTCCATTGAATCCTCCAGCAAAAAAGAGTGTGTTTATTCAATAGGTTATATATTCAAGGGGATGAAAGGTGGTTAACCATTAATGTTCTCCATTGTATAAGATTTATTTATTTAATTTATTAATGTACACTTTCAATATTTTATCGTAAGTTTGTTTCAAGTTTTTTTTATTTCTGTTAGAATGTATTTCCTTGGTCTCCAACTTCACTGGTGAAGCTTTTACAGAAATTGATCGGCATTACAATTGGCACTAATTATGCTCATCTACTTTTTTGCATCATTCCCATAAGCAAAACAAAAGTAATATTTTTAAACATAATCAGAACAAGAATTTTTTTAAACAGCAATACCGAAATTAGATTTTGTCATTACAAACATACGATGTTGCCGTTTCAGACACATCTGGATACAGATTGCATATTTTTCATTTTATATGCTTGTGATTTGACAGGTATTTACTTACTATCATGATTTATTAATAGAGGGTTGCTGCTACTCAACCAAGAATTTCTCGTAGAAAGATGAAAGTCATCAGTCCTTTAGGTCATAGAGCTTAAGTAAAACTGTGAAAATAAAATGTATTCAAATGTCACAATAATCAACGAATTAAGTTCACGATGTAAAACTAGTTAAATTAAGCTAAAAATAACATCGACTGGACTACAGGTTTCTAAATTTGGGAAGACAAATAAAGTATGTTACGGGGTAAAACATGCTTAGAGGCTTTAAGAAGATAAGATGTTATAGTAGAACTCCGGATTCTTAATATGACTAAAGTGCAACGGTGCTAAATGGGTACTGTTTGCTCTTCTGCTGAAATCATAAATGCATAAATTGAACATTCGACTATCTCCTTAAGAGAAATAATTTCCTTTAGCATTTTTCCCGATAAATATTCCTTTAAAAGCTCAGAAAAATGATATTCAATCTTTCTGTCTGTAGATTTGTTTTCTCATATATTCATAGTCACATATTCAATGCATTTTAGATTTCGATCGCGGTCTTTATCCATTATCCTAATCATTTGAACTTTCTGTGACTTACCCCAGTTTTGACGCTTTAAATTTGTTGGATTTTTTTTGTCTTAAGTTATGCAGAAACTGCTAACTGTTATATATCCCTTTGTATATCCCACTGTTTCTAGTGGAAACCTTGTCCATTATCATGGCCAATTTATGTGTTTTTCATTCTTGTCTTGTTTCGTCTTGTTTTCGTGAGTTTTAATGAATGATTTATCGAGTTGTTCTCGCGCCTATCCTCAACTACCAAAAGAAATCAAATAAAGGAAAGAACGGTCAGAAATCGTTTAGAAGCTGACAGAGAAGGTGAAAGAAAAACATGTTACACAAAACATTTAACTTAAATCAAAATCTGGAGCAACACGAATCCTACAAAAACTATGGTGAGTTCAAGTGCTCCAGAAAGGTAAGCCGCTCCTGCTTCACTTATGTCATCAAATTATTTTCTTTCATTTTATTTCTAAAAGCATCAAATGTAACTGCGTCATTTTTGCCTCGTGTTTTATAAGAACTCAAAACGCATCCGGGTATTCAATTTTCCAATCTGAATCAATGACTGTTATCTTTTACATCCTTGTAAGTATACGTTCCCGTAATTAAACACACAACGACTTGGTACTTTGTCAAAGAAAGCACCGAATGATTTTTACTCTCTATTTACAAAAGACTTTCTTAATCGTTTTATTGATAAATCTGTGATAACTCTACAATTTAATATCAATACGGATGAAAAACTGCTCAGTTTAACACCTACAAAACATTAAATAACCATGCAAAACAACATATTAAAATCCGGCAATAAATATCTCCCATTAGCCACGACTCCTTACTTCGTAAATGCGCATGAAAAACATTTCTCTTTTATGAGAAATATGTGTCTCCGCCCCAATGGCGCAAACTGGTCATGTTAAGCAAAACATTTGTAATTATAAAATTGAACCCAATACCAGCGTATCTCTCTGTGACCCTAAAATGCAAAATAGTTGACTTAGAAAGAATTTGTTAGGGGTTGCTCCTAACGTAGGTTAACCTGCTTGTCTTGAGAATTTATAGTTACTGTTGACTTGAACTTTGATGTAGTGACCAAAACGCAATAGGTGTATTCCTTTTCTAAAGAGCATAATATACTCAAATCTTGATAAGACGTATTCATTATTTCAACTTTTATTATACAGTTAACTGGAATTTTCAAAAGTTTTCTGACCATTTACATTCACTTTCATCTTGAATATGACCCCACAATTACCGCCAAATTTCGATTTACTTATAACCTAAGTGATCTTATATGAGTATAAAAATATTAGATGAGACATGATTGTCCATGAGACAACCGTAGCAGGTATACATACCCACGTATGCTTCTGTTTTTTCTTTGAAGTGTTATCATCTGAAAATTATGAAACGTTCACTCATATTAACTGTGACCTTGACCTCTGACCTAGAAAATCTAAAATTAAGCGTCAACAAAGAGTCATTAAGCTTTTAGGTAGCTTTGATTATTTGTTCAAGTGTCGTCATTTGAGAACCTATTTATTTCAACTAATTGTGATCTATGTATTGCTTGACTTTTGAATAATTATATTTCTCTGTTCACAGTGCATGTTATATTTAAGTTTCATATATTATACCGCCTTCTACAGACCAATAGCAGAGTTCCATTACTTTGCAAATCTGCTTGAAATAATGTTAAATAATAATTATGAAATTTTAAAATAAAAGGAATTCAAAATATCAGGTAAAGTAACTAAACAACATAAATTAATAAGGAGTTGAATACCCTTCTGGAGCACCTGAACTCATCGTGGTTTTTGTAGGGTTCGTGTTACTCCATCTTTCGTTTTCAATATAGTGTTTTGTGTTCTATGTTTGTCTTTCTTTTCATTTTGTTCGCCATGGTCTTGTCTGTCTTCCGACTTAACGATATCTGTCTGCCCCTTTGGTATCTTGGTATCTTCGAATTCCTTTTAACACACACTACACAAAGGCGAAATGTTCCTAAGTACTGAAAGAAAGCTCAAAACCAGATGATATGCATTAATGTCTTCTTTTTTGTCATAATTATGCAGTAAAACCAAAATAATTATACTTCAGCAATAACAAACCAGTTATGTAGTGAATAGTTTTAAGCCAATGTCTATGATAAGTATTTCTTAATTTATATGTATTAATTTCAGTATCTATACTTAATTTACAGCAGTCAAAATATCTTAAAAGAAATTCAATTTCAGCTAACATAAGCACTGTCACACTAGATGGCAAAGCTTAAGCTTACCAACTTTCGTTCAATTATAATTTACATTCTTAAAGCTTGCCTATATGAAAAAATAACTTAAACCTACAAAGCCAACTAGACTTACATTTTGAGGGTCTTTGGAAACAGTTTTTTTAAAGTGTTCCAAGTACTACTTCATTCCTTTGATTTTAGTTCATTATATGTTAAGAGTTGTAATCATTTCGGCCTTTGAAAAAAAAACTATTAAATATTGACGAGGATACCTTAGTTGACGAATGGTTTATGAGAGGTGGTTGAAAATAAGCAAAACATGAAATGAAAAAAAAACAGTTATACATACTTTTATCTCTCATGATAACACAAATGTAACGAACAATCATAAATAGTGTTGGCTCGCAGAAAAAAACTACAGGTCTTTATTCTATGATATTGTGTTACTTTTTGGATGAACCGCATGTTCGTAATTTATGAACAAAATTGTTTAATTCTTTCGACTCGTGGAGGATTTTTATTCATTTTCTACTGAGAAATTTGTCATTTTGCCAACTGAAATTAGTTTCTGCACGAAATACCTGTAAGTGGCCGTAGCATATAATTTACAACGCTACGCAGTGGTTAAAGGTTTCTCTTATCCTTAATAATGCATATATTATTGTAGCATTGTTAAAAAAATTAAGTTGAATTTGTTTACGAAAATACTAAAGCAGACTGGAATGGATGAAGTTTTTGGTAATAAAGTAAGTGTTTAATCTTTGTAAATTGTTGTCTCAACTAGTTGTGGGCCTCTAACCGGCAATTAAACAATAAGTTGACCTCTTCATGTATTGATGTTAACTCTAATTAGAGTTTAATAATTCCATGACGAATGTCGCGTAAGACAGGGGATGCTTACCCATCTGAAGCATCTGATCCTATTCCTACTTTGAAAAAGAGTCCGTGGAGTCAAGCCTTTGTTCATTTTTATTCCGTTTTTTCATTATCATTTAGTTTGTTTCGAGTGTCTGTCTTGCTTTTCAATCAAGTACTTTGGATCTCGTGTATGGTTTTTTACACTGGACTTATAAAGAGCTCAAGGTCATGTTCTTGTTTACTATGCACGGTCTCATCGATATTTTTCCAATTTTCTTCTTTTTATCGTATTTAATCTTTTTAAGACACAATATAAAGAAAAAGACTAATGAACAGACAAATTAAATAAAAATTAATAGTATGCAAAAAAAGCAAAAATAAATTCCCGTAGAACACATGCTGTCGGTGGATTTGCTATTTATTCCAAGAAATCGGAATTGTATGTTATGATAAGTAAAAGAATGGTGGGCTAGATGTTTTAAAGATGTTTGCTACTCTGTTTAAAAATAATATAGTTTTCAAATGGTCATGATAGTGTTTAAATCCTTTATATTGCAGCTAACTAATCAGAAAAAAAGTATGGGTCTGTGTGCTCGTTTAACATGTTAAATAGAGATATGAATCTGAAATTTGGCGGGAAAAAGGATCTATACCTTTTATAGCTTTTGGCTTAATAGGTTTTCATATTAAAACCCCAAATTCATTAACAAGAATTTCACAAAATTTCTGAAATGACATTTTAAGATGTGGTTAATGGCATTTTGAAGAGAAACGTTGAGTCATTTGGCCAAAAAAAATTGCTATGAACATGATAAAATGGATAAAACCAGAGGAATTCGAAAGTCTGACAATAATGACTGACCATAAGCTGCGAACATCCTAAAATACAAAATTACAAATGTTAAATTAATATGGAAAATTAAGGTATGCCATATGTACATTTCAAGGAGTAACCTCTCATCAGTAGCATTACAACCAAAACATAGGAAGTCAAAAATTCAAATTTAGCAAAAGAAGCACTCAAATCTCAACAAATCGAAATGGGAAGCCAAATTCGACGGAAGGGACCACTACTAAGTATGGAGGAAGATATCCGCCAGTTCATTG
>JAULBM010351447.1:0-12137 GCA_032357055.1 Geukensia granosissima | reverse complement strand
ACTTGGTACAGGCATTTCAAAAGAAATGGTGGGTTAAATCTAGGTTTTACGGCGCGCCAAACCTCCCGCTTCCATTGTTACTGTTATTGTTGATATTAGTGTACCAGTGTTCTTTGTCATCCTCTTCCGAATGTAGAAAAGTATTTTGTAAAATGTCCTGTTTTGATTAGATTTACGTTTAAAATCAATGCATTGTATGTTTCAATATCATCATAATTTGTTCATGGTGTTGTATTAGGTTGTCTTTCTACATTTGTTGCATAACAATGTCTGACTGACTTGGAACAATGAAATCAGATTTTTTTCCAGATCTCAATACACATTTCTAGATTCCACAAATTAAAATAACCTGCCACCATTGTATGATTTTCTCAATTTTTCCCCTTTCACTTGATTCTTTGAATTAAATTTTCAAAGGCGCGAATCGCGTATTCCCAAATTCTTTTATGATTTTCACTCCAAATCAAGCGGTTTTAATGTTATTATTCAAAACAACTTGCCACAAATAAAAATGAGCTTAATTCCTACAACATATGCTGTGACGAAAAACGTTTAAGAAATCGAAGATAAAGATAACGAAATATCACATTATCAGTTTTGAATAACCTTAGATCTGCAGTTTTGGTATTAAATTTTTGAAAATCACCTCAATATTATACGTTTACTATCTTTGGATGACGTAAATGCTTGGTTGTATTGAAATTTGAAAAAATGATATTCAGTTGGTCGCAATAAATATCAGTTTTTGTAAAGTCAATTTAAAATATTTCGAAATTATATCAAACACTATATCATGAAATGTCCAAATGAAAACCTTTTATTAAGTACATAGATTGTGTATTGTAATCTATTCATATTTCAATAAAATATTTCCTTGTTAAAGCTATTGGTACTAAAACTAGCAACGACAACAACAATATCAATAATATCAACAATAACAGTAACAAATGGATCATATCACATTTTCATTTATATCATTACTTTTGTAACAATGAGAGAAATTCTTTATCACGCTCATTTTGCCGAAATCATCAGAAACTATTGGCTGTTTCAGAAATAATTTGTTACGTGAAAAATAAAAAACGTATGTATTGTGCAATATGAATACTGAACACATTTCTTAACGTATTTCCTTAATAGTTAACGCGAGAAATTTAAAACTATGGAATATAATTACGTTTCTCGCTGTGATCATTATTTCTTCCAAGTGAATTCGTATTGTTTCGTTAAAATACAATTTGTAAAGAAAAAAAAACTACTAAAACATTATTCATATGGAATAATAACGGAGATTATATATACTGTCAAACCTAGTATAAAATATATTGTTAAAATATTTTAACATACAAGTTTACCTATACTACATAATATGGTTATTTTTTTCTGATGTATACGTATTTCAAGGAGTAAATTCTGGTCAGCATCATTCGTGGATAATAATTTTCCTTGTGTAGAAACATATTAGCGGTTGTTTCATTCATTAATTTGTGGTTACTCATTCAAATTAATAGAGATACCAAGGGAGATGTGTATTTCGTCGGGTCATAAGTTCCCTGCTTTTTAATGAGCAACGAAATTCACTAATCTTTTTTTCATGAAGGAAGATGTAAATACCAAAATGGCAGACAAATATCATTAAGTCGGAAGGCCAATAGAATGAAACAAAAGACAAAAACAAAACACACAACTCCACACTGAAAACTAAAGCTGGAGTAACACTAATGCTGCTCCACTAATGGTACCCGTCACTAATGGACGCCTTATAGACGGTTGTTGAATAGTACTGTCACTTTATGGCAATCAGCATTATGTTTTAAGTAAATGAGCAGGCTAACCATACCCCTTCTACCGGAAAAAAAAAACTTATTTCCAAACGAAAATTTAAATAATGTGTTTTGGTATATTTTTCTTTAAAATTCATACAAATTACAAAATTTTAACAAATATAGGAGAAATTTATTGTTCATGCTTTTAGAAAAAAAAATTATTTTTATTAATTTTTACATCTATGAGTCCTGATAATATATATCATGACGAAAAACATAGTTACATTTAATAATTATTATGTTTCGGTTCTACGGATGAGAGGTTACTCCTAGAAATGTACTTATAGCATACCTAAATTTTAATCTAACAGTGGTAATTTTGTATTTTCAATTTATTTTCAACTGTTTCACAACAAAAAAGCAAGAAATAAAGAAACGTCCTTTAATGCTTGTACTATTGTAAAATCTTTGTTTCATCGTTTAGAAATCTTCCAACAAAAATGTTATGATTATTTAATCACTTGTTTTACCGATATTCTGAAGACCGATAATTGCGGTTACAATTATGAAGAAGATTTAATAAAAGTCGTTCTAAACAATATTGCTGGAAATTGTCAATTGATCAGTTTCGTCTTTTAAATATAATTTTTCTCGTTTGATATTAAAAAAATGTTCAAAAAAAATTTCATAATCACTATGATAAGCATAATTCTGCCTTTCAAATCTTAACGTCAAACGCTTCATGTACATGTAAATGTGCGAAACATTTCAAACGTTCAAAAAGAATCGTTCGATATAGAATCGTTATTATTTCACAATGTGGGGGAAAGAAATATAAATAGATCGATTATTATGAAGTCAAATCTGGAATCACGGCAAGTGACTTTACACTCCAAACTTGAAAATACTTTAAAATTACGAAAATAACAAGCTGTAAGGGAAAATATTTGATGTGAACGTAGGTGAAATTATAAAAATCAAAAAACAAGAATTAGGTGAACAGAAATATACAATTTAACAGTTTTCATAAACTTTAGCAAAAAAATCATTGCCAACTTGATGATAATCATTTATAAAGTTTTAATTGAGTAAATAATCATAATTTCTTCCTATAAAAAATTATTTGAAATATGTCTGTACCGAAACAACAATAGTCAATACCTATATTAACTGGTTGATGAAATATTTGATTACGTTTTGTAAAATGTGAATATTGGTTATTAAACAGTTTTGAACTCAACCCTTTAAGTCGTAATAGAAACGTCAACAAGTTCCATTGCCATGAAACTCAAACCAGTCTCAAGTCTGGAAATCTTTTTATTAAAACTACCATGACAACATCTTCATTCAAGCAGTTTGATTAATTGCTGTAGTGTCAGTTAAGAAAAACCCAGACATAAGAAGTTTTCATCTTTTATATCTGTGAAGCCATTTCATGTAATTACTTTTGAGAATGGGCTTGAGTTGCAAAAACCATTTCAATTGAGTTTTTTTTTGTCAACTTTGCAAAAATCAAACGTTTACTAATAACCGATCTTATTAGCAGTTGAATTTAAAAAAAGCTGAACATCAAAGATTGATAAAATGAAAGCTACAATTTTTCTGTTAAAAAAAATAATTCAATGATTTGAAAGGGGCATACATAAATAACAATTCAGAAGAAAGACAAGACCATGACCAACAAAATGAACCGAAGAACAATGAAAACTAAAGCTTGAGTAACACAAACCCTACAAAAGCAAGTGTGAATTCAGGAAAAATGGAAGTGGTGAGCAATTCTTGCTACATAATGTGCACCCTTCCACTAACTCGGTTTGTCTAAATCGATTTTAGTCACAATCGGTAAAGAAACGTTTTCGAAGTTATACATTGGGAAGAAGTCAAATGGATATTTCGTACCGTTGAACAAAAACATGATTACAGCCGAAAATATCCCGGTTGATGATTTTAATCTTTTCACGAGGAATAACTTTCTTCTAAGCAGCAACGCTCTATCAATAAAATCCTGATTGGAAGCATTATATATTTGGTATATTTAAATGCTTTTACCATACTTATTTATTTAGCTCTGAACATGCCGTCTCATTGAGGTAACCTATTAAGAACTAAAACTCTTCTGGTGATTCAAAAATATTATTTAAAAAAAAAGATTCAGGATTAGTAACAATTAAATTTCCTATGGGGAATGTCATATCATTCTTACACTGTTATTGTTTAAGGCATTTAATTATTGTAATTTGTAGCTAGTGAAATTCAATAAATATAAATCCCAAATTAATTAACAGCATTATTTTCCACAAGGAACAAAACCATTTTATCCATTTACAGAACAAATTAGTTTAAACACACATTTTATGTTTAGATTCGACGATATATAGTCATCAAATCTTATTTGATTAAATTTGCCACATGTGTATGTAATTATTTGTCTTTCTGAATAAAATTGAAGGTTACCAGAACTTAAAACACACTTATTTGACACAAATGGGAATGTCATACCGCTATGACGTACAAAGGAATGATTTGGGAAGCTTGTTCAAAGATTAACGTTGAAATTATTTTATAAAGTTTTCAAAGAAGACATGAATAGTAGTCTGAAACTCTCAATTCCTAAATGTAACTACATTTTCACGTTTCGTTTCAATAACGGCACCAACGCCCAATTGAAGGAAGATTTATATTTCATATTTGGTATATTACAATGAGATATGTGTCACGATAGACAACCAACAGTCAAGTAAAATTCGTTATACTTAATATAATGTCGGAACAGAGCAACATATTTTCATGTTAAATCATGCCAATTTATTTGAATTCTTATATTTTTTTTCTTGTGAATCATTTCCAAGATAATACATTGAAACATTTTTTCCGAGATCATGCATGGTTCAATATATATATATTTCAAATATGATAGGATGTAACTGTTGCCTGCGCATGTAAAATTATCTCTGGTGACCTTTGACCTTGTTTTTACATTTGATGCTAAATGTAGAAGCATATCCACAGAAGTTTGAGATTGATAAAGGCTAGGAAAAAACAGACGTGAACCAATGCTTAATCAACGTTTACACAACAGTTTGTGTTACTTCTGATCTAATTATTTAGCCAATATTCACGTTGAACACGGTTTATCTAACGGTTAGTCACATAAAATTCATAAATAACTGCAACTATCTCGCGACGTGCTGTATACGACTAGAGATATAAATGGTTGGAATAATTTTAATAACTAAGAAGTATTAAACCCTGCTGCAGAGATTCTATGGGTTCGTTTGACTAGAAATCTGTAGAAAAGAGACGGTTTGAAATTTTTCAGGAATCTTAAATAAGCGTAACCCCAGATGTCTCTGTAACATTGCCTGTGTCAAAGGTAATGGAGACTGACACATCGTAATCGTACTCGAAAAGATCCTCAAACTTAAATGGTTAATTTAACTATTTAATAAACAGATGAAATGTCATGATATTCGTCCGCTCCAGACACTGCATTCTGCAGCGGAGTAGAACGGTTATATGGAATTCAGTCTAAACTGCTTCAAAACGTTTAAATTGATTTTATTTGCGAATTTGTACACTGAAGTGAAATTTTTTAAAAAATAATCTTAAAATCGCGAATCATCTTTTGAAATGTAAATTATAATTAGACATGGCAGGTCGGATGGTTTTAAAATCGAGACAGTTTGTATAACTTCGCAGATGCATTGAGAAAAGTATGCTATGTAAGATTAAAACTAAATGACTTTTTAATTCAATGACACATGGATATTTAAGTTTCTTATCACGAACAAGTAGAGCGAAAGGCAAACATAGGTTTTTTGACATGTCGTCGAGCAGATCTAATTATTATGCTATCAAAAACAGAATCAAATGACAATGTAAAATATTGGAACTGTAGGATATATGTCTAAAGCTTTATTAATGTCTTTGATGGCATACACAACTTCATTATCACTTTTGTTTTCAATTTCCTTTTAAGTGCTGTTTTATTGAAAAAAGCATGTCTATTTACAGAGACGCGTGGGATGGATATTAAAGTGTATATTAAACTTTTGTGAAATGTATATCTTATCAAATTTTTTAACAGATCAAATCAAATGGGGTGTTTTCAAATCAGTTCTATGTGAGGTTATGTAATTTAATCTTTTGTATTTCAAAGTTCGACCTATGTCCACATCTCTAGCAGGAGGGGAAATTTTCATATCGCAATTACCAGGGTCCCTTTCTTTTATTGCTGTCTAACTATAAACAATGGAGTCAATAATTAAGATTATCTCTGACTTTAGATTATTTGGGACAATCAAAATATATGGATAAATCTTTTTTTGTTATACCAAATCTTCATATCATAATCTAATGTAAAACCACCCAACACCATGCAATAATTCGTTAATATTGACCAATGTCATTTTTGATCAGGTTTGAGGACCAATATGGGCTTTCGGTTTACTCTTGCTATTCCAACATTGCGAATGTTACAGGAAAGGAGGTAAAACAAATATGTTAAAGAAGCAATAATTTTTTTGTCAACAAAAGATTTACTTTGTTTATACTATTATAAAATCTTTAATTTATACGCAATTAACGGGGAAATACACTGTCAGTTGATTTTGATCCTCTCTCTCACCCTCTTTTTAAAGGAAATACTACATTAAAAATAGGAATCTGTTAAAGCAGCACTCGATGCATTTTATAGAAATAACAAGTTATATTGAAAGGATTAAACATGTACACTAAGTGATAAGTATTGGAATATTGGTCTCCGAGTTTATTCACCAGCACAGTTGTCAGATTTGTCTAGTATGAAATTTATCAAACAGTCTTGTGCATAAATTTGCTGCCTTTGCTCAAATTTAAAAAAAGACTGAAAATATGGAAAGACCTCGAAAAGTATTGCGCTTAGTTTTCGTTCCTGCCGTCGGATTTGGCTTCCCATTTCGATTTGTTTGGATTTGAGTGCTTCTTTTGCTATATTTGAATCTTTGACTTCCTATGTTTTGGTTCAAATGATACTGATAAGGTTACCTCTTGATATGTATCAATAACATACCTAAATTTTCCATATTAAATTAGCATTGGTAATTTTGTATATTATAAATTATGCTAAAAGTATATTATCATCATCATATTCAGCACAAAACAACACTGTGACAGTACGATCTAGAAGAGTATATCAGATATGAAATTGTTTCTGCATATTCTACTACACTAATCTCTCGGTTGCGTGACCTTGTCTTGAGAGTAGCAAGTCTACTGTCGATCTCTCTTTAATTTCGGGAACACGTTTACACTCTATCACACAAACCACAAAGTGAAACATGATATTCTTATTGACTGCAATGCTAATTTCGCTTTTAAGTAGCTGGTGATAGGTCATGGTGTGTATGAGTGTTTATCACCAACCAGATAGCAAAGAAGAGGGAAAGAGTTTATGTTTTCTTAATGTGGCAGTTGCTTCATCATGCTAAAGATGTTTTGGTAGTTCAAGTAAACGAGTTTATCTGGCTTTTTTGTTGGTTTGTGTTCTTCTTTTGAATAGTGGTTTCAAAGATTATGGTTTAATTCATCCCGTTGAATGGTGACAAAATCAGTAAATGGTATTGTTGGAATGTTGGTCTTTGAGTTGGTGATAGCTTCCAAAGCATTGAACCATATGTTTTCTAAGTTCTATGGCAAATGTAGCAGTATTGCTAACCAGCAAAGGAAAAGATGTATGTCGTTATTTTTTTTTTCTTGTATGCTGTCTGAAGTTCCTGCTTCTGTCCGTTTCGCCAGATACACTGTGTAAATCGGAAAAAAACAACCTTTTTGTTGATGCCGTTATAAAACTTTAGTTGCTTCATTACTAATAGCGATTTTTATTCCAGGAACATAGTGATGAGTCGAAGTATGTTTTTTATTATCTCAGACTGATTTCTTAAAATAGGGTGAAAAGTCAGGGTCTTTGTCGGTTAGAAGAAAGTATACAATAGGGAACATGTTATCATCAACTTCTGCATAGCATGTTTAAAGCAAGTTGAATAGCGCAGGCAAGGTGTAGAATGTACCGTCAAATGTAAAAGATGAATAAGATTTTCCTGAGTAGCTCAGATAAGCAAGCAACCATTGGCGCCATTATCTGCCAGTAGGAAGGGTTTTCCAGTTGTATTTTCTACCCATGCACACTTTAAAACAATTTGTCCATACACGATTGGAAGGTATGTATGTGCTCTGAGAGCTTCTGTGTGTCGTCATTTGCTTCTTTGAGGCGTACCTATACCAACTCTCTTACATAGATAGTTTAAATTGGAGTCAGTTCTAGTCTTGACCGTGCTTTTGTAGTTTTAGTCTGGCAGAAATTTTGCCATATTATTCAACAGAACTTCTGTTATTAGTTTAATTGCATAAAAAGCAAGATGTCAAATCTTAGCCTTCACAGAGCGTTAGATAGAACTTCTTTTCTGTATGACGGCTTTAGGAGTTTAACTTCAAACATTTCTGAAGCGGTAATGTAAATATATTAATATGCAGTTTTGTAATTTTCTCTTTGATGTTGCTGCGTCATACTTCCAGAACCAATCGCACATGAGCCTACAGCCTTGATAATCGAAAATATCAGGCAAATAGTCACGTTACGGTGCCGTTAACAAGGCTTTAAGGTCTCGACTGAAATTAATCATCTGTATCTTAGCTCTCCCTGTAAGGCTCGCTGGAATATTAATGACATATTCAATCTCAACCTTCAAAACGAAAGACATTCTAAACAAAAATGCAGTACATCAATTCCAAATAACATTTCAAGTAGGAGTACAATCATTGAGCCCGAAATCTGAAAATTTATTATTGAAATAGATTTCACATAAAAGTTCTGGTATTATTATAACAGAGATCAAAATATATAACCTACTTTCTAACTAACACTGATTTTAAAGATTAAAGTCATGGTAAAGAATAATAATGTTTCTGTTCAGTTTGATATTTCGTGATCAAATAGTAGAGGAAAAGAAGAATGGAAAGAACGTTAATCAATTTAATTCTACATCAAAAAATGAACAGCGCCGTATCAATGGCAATTCTGGTAGAATTAAATATATTACTATGTACATTCATTTGACCGGTAGCTTTACTTTACAACACGTCAGGGAGGAAATCAGAGTCCTATTTCAGATATTGTATATAATAAAGGAAGGCTAAATTTGATTTGTCCTCGGATGAAACAAAAAATTATAACCATATGCAGTAAAATTCGGTCTTTTGATAAAATTCTCCAAGGATGATCAAATATCTTAATGTTGAATACAGATTTGAATAGTTAATTTGATGCATTGTTCTGTTTTGATAAAAGTAAATTATGTTGGCTAAATAGGAGTTCATAAATGTTATCGGTGCAAAGCAGATTACAATCCCATTTAAAAAAAATATGTTGCACTTTTGATTTCAGTTCAGAGAAAAACAGTTGTGTGTACAAATATTTTCACACCGTTTAAAAAAAAAATACAACTTTATCATCGTTTTCATCATTATTTGATTTGTCTAAGTAAACACTTTTGTCCAACTAGTGATGTGTAACTTACATTTAATGAGTTATCTCCCTTTCCCGGTACATTTCCATTACTGGATCAATTCTTCATGTTTTAATGACTTATACAACAAAAGAGTTTTGTTCTTCAAAATCTGTTTACAGATTAATTTACAAAGTCATAAATGACTATTGGATTAATCACATACACTTTCTAAGTGACTTGCATAGATCTAGATTAATGTTTGAAATATTTTCATTATTAGCAAGGACGAAAAAATTCCTGTTAACTTGTCTAAATAGAAGAAAGACAAGTACTTTCACACATTTACTTATTATCATTTGAATTTGTATAAAAATCTTAAGGTTATGATAAAAATAATTAAGCTTCGTCAGGTAAAAAACCCTTATGCACAAACATATGAAAATAAAAAAAATATGGGTAAATGTCATATAGACTGCACTCCAACAACGATAAAACAGAGTAATTTACCTTTAACAAAGTTCAATACTACTCCTTGCGAAAAGCTGTTAATCGCCCCAAATAAAAAACATTTTTTGTGCATATATCATTCATTTATTATGCCAACGCAACAGGAATGCCAAAGCATATATTAACTATTTGACTAGACTTTTAGCCGAACTCTTATTGTAGTACGTTTCTTGCGATTGTTGAAGTCTATTTGACATGTAAATACTAATACTGACCCCATTTTATTGTATTGTTTTATTGCATAAGATCTATTTTGATTTGAAGCAAATATTTATATTATTTTACTATTTTCTTTGCTCCAGTTTAAATTTTTATTCTTTTAGAGTAGAATAATCTATTACCAAAAGCAGAGGAAAAATACATCCCGCTTAACGAATACACAAAAAATATCAGATTAAAAATAAGCAAATTCATATATCGATACCCGCGAAGCTGGACAAAGTGAACCTAAGTTATTAAATTTTTTTAAAAAAGAAAAGTTTCGATAAGGTTCCCTTTTGGTACCAAAATTAACTTAATGATTTTCGATAATTGGTTTCAGTATTTTGAGAGCATCTGCTTTATCATCTGACCTTCAAATATTATGTCTCAATGTCTGGTTTGCTGGCTTACAAAAATAGGTTTACAGTAGAGCAGATAGACTAGTAAAGCTTCATTTGTGCTCATAAAAGTGGAAGCGAGAGAAAACCAAAGTGACAGACAAAATGAGAAAGTCGACAGACAACACAGCGAGAGAAAACCAAAGTGACAGACAAAATGAGAAAGTCGACAGACAACACAGCGAGAGAAAACCAAAGGGACAGACAAAATTAGAAAGTCGACAGACAACACAGCGAGAGAAAAACCAAAGTGACAGACAAAATGAGATTGTCGACAGACAACACATCGAGAGAAAACCAAAGGGACAGACAAAATGAGAAAGTCGACAGACAACACAGCGAGAGAAAACCAAAGGGACAGACAAAATGAGGAAGTCGACAGACAACACGGACATGAGGGATATATACATATAAAACTAAAAACACAAAACTATGAACAATGAAGACCCCACCGTGGTTTAACTCAGTTTGTCCGCTAGGGTAAGCAGTTCTTGCCACTAAAAGACTCCCGCACATTGTCCATTTTCCGATCCGGTCTTAGTCATTTCAGGGTAAAGGAGAAGGTTTCATGGGATCACAACCAAATATCCTACGTCGAGATATGTAATATGTATCTGTTATCAGGGTTTTGACAGCTAGATATCGTCAAATATCTGACCGTCAGCCGGAATATGAATCTTCGGGCTCGTTTGCTAAGAAACGAGCCCAAATATATATATTCTTGCGAGCGGTGATGATATTTTAGAATATCGCAATGTTCAAAATTTTGATTACTAATTTATCATCTTTCAGTTTTAATAAAATGTTTAAATTATCAAGCTTTTATTCAAATTCTCCTAACAATGTGCATGGAAGAAATGTGCAAGTCTTGATATTTATACGCGGATACTCCTTTGGGTCAATAAAACGCAGTAAAATAATCTGTTCTATATTATTATTTACAAATACACGGCACAAAAATTTCGTTTTTATAATCGTATATGCATCAAACAGACGTTTTAGTTAAAAAACAATGCGTTTTATATAGATAGAAAAGAAAATAGTGTCATTAAACAAAAAATCCGCGAAATACTAATCCATGATGTCACAGTTAAATCACTAACATCTTTTGTGTAAGCAACGCATATTAGATGGAGGAAACGTTGAAATACTTGGTTACCGCTTGATGTTGCAGAAAATTTTCATAAAATATAAGAAGGAATTCCTTTATGTTGGTTTTTCTGTTCATTTTTTTTCGCAAAATTGTCCCAGGAATATAAAACATAGTCCCAGCAGGATATATCAGAATGTCGAAAAGACTAAATTTTCAAGAGAACTTTAAATGTGTTCTTCGAAATTTACCAGAGTCAAGTCTTTAGTTAAACGAAAGATCATATTAAACTTTATTGAAAAATGGCAATAAAAAATAGCATGATGTAAAAAATAACTTTTAGAGAATACGACGTTTAATGAACTGTTCAACAGGTCGATATAGCGATGGGGAAGAATGATAAACTTCCATACATTTGATAAGAAGAGAAAAACATAAGGGCGCTTTACATGTATATTAAAACTTTCGATAGATAGTCATTTAAGATAACACCCTGTAGTATATAGAATTTTATTTAAAAGATAACGACAAAGAAATCCAAACTTTAAATCTAGAGACCTTCACAGTGCCGTCACCAAGGTTTTTATACATATCTTGCTATTAGCTTTATATCATACGGGGCCTGGGTGGCCGAGTGGTCTAGGTAGTTGATTTAAACTTACCTGTACAGATCACTGTATCCTATCACCTA
>JAULBM010351436.1:0-12137 GCA_032357055.1 Geukensia granosissima | reverse complement strand
AATATCGGGTCAAGGGCTAAAAATCATGAAATTCTCGGGTCTGACCCGCAAAAATCGGGTCACTTGACAGGTATGAACTGTTTAGTATCTAAAAGATAACGGATACATGTCAAATGATAATATACACACTTAAACTTGCTTTAGAACATAATTTTGCATGGTCAGTATAGTAGACGGTGTTTTTATTTTTGTGTACATATACCAAGTTTAAAAGTTGAAAATATCTATTTTAAATCTAAAGCCCGTAATAACACCAGGACGTCCCGAATAAAAGCTAGGACGTCCAAATTTCAGTTTTTGCCCAAATAATCTCTTAATGGGACAGCAAGTAATGCATCTCGGATAAACATAAATATCAAATTCGCCATATTCGGTATTTTTCTAACAACAGATACTTCGTAAATAGACTTTTTGACATATATGGAATATGCATTGATGCGTCTTTTTTACCAGCCGTTTCTTCATTTTCATAGTGTTCCGATAGAATTTCATACTCGCCCCTTCATGTCTATAGGGAACTCGTAGTTTTTCTAATGTAGCATTGTAGTCTGCTTGTTTACATTTTAAACAGCCGTCCCGTAACAAATCCAGGATTCCCGTAAGAAATCCGGATCGATTCCCACAAGAAATCATGCTCTCGCAGGACAACGATACCTACGGTGTTTATGCTCAAACTGTTTGATCCAACTTTGCATGTTTACGTCCATCTATCAGAATTTCATAGATAATGTCGTTCAATATTTAGATATTAAATAAGGTCCTAGATAATAAGAGGGTTGTAATTTTGGACATATTCCTTCCTATCGGTTTTCAGAAAGTTTTCGAAAAAAAACTTTGTATTTAAAGGTCTCTTGAAGTCGAGTTTTGAATTTATACATCCCACCAACCAGGGAGAAACATCACTCCAGGACGGGGATGTTACCTACAGCTTTTCCATCCTTGGAATTAAAGAAACAATTTGGCAAAATAAGCTGCTCAATTTAAGCGGGAATTGCATCTACAATGTCAGACTGAAGCATTCTCCGTTATTTCAGGCGTTCAGAATTTAAATTATAACTGGACATTTCTGTAAAATAAAATATGGTAAAATTCATGTCAGACGATTTTGATAACTGGGCTTGTGAATGGTTGTGAATACCCTCTGGGACATCTGGTTCACCAGTCCAGAGACATCGACTCAGTGATTCACCCATGTTGAATAAATATTGAAAATATTGATATATTTAAATTAAAGATATAAAATGATTGATAGAATAATGCACACAACATGTTTAAATACATGTATTATTTAATTTACTTCCTCAATAAAGACTTTAAAGTAAAGATTGGTGTCCCCTTTAAAAAGACAGTTTAGACAAAAAAATCATGTTTTTCAATAAAACAAAGTTTTAAATACTTTTTAAATACTTATTAATTTATCGTTGTCTTACTCAATTGTTGAACACATTTTTTTTCTGTAACATTTGCAGTGAACCACATTGTTTTGCAATTCAGTGAATTAAAAGTACCCTACCAAACATTTTCTTATTTAGTGATGTTTTATATAATACTTCAGATTAATATTAAGTTGGAGTATATTCGGTGTGGATTTATGTTGAAACTGTGTACATAATGCAGTGTTAAGTCCTATCCGTAGACTCCAAAATAAGATGCGTTATTCATTGTCTGAATACGGAACGTAGTTAGAACGATTATGAATCGTGACCGGATTATGAATGGAACATCTTATTTTTATGTAGAATATAAATTGTGCCTGTTTTCCAATGTTAAATAGATTTCTCTTATGATTGATGCAACTTATCTATTTCTTAAATGCATTGATAATTCGCTTATCAAACGACTTTTTAATGTTATCATTAACTGATAATACCATCCATCGACTCAATTCTATTGGCTAGCATTTCGGGTCGCGTCGGAACTACTTTTTTCTTGTCAACAAAATGTTTACTTCCGTGTTCGGTTATCGTCTGCTATAAATATTGTTAACTTATTATCATTGTTAATAATATATTAGATACAAATTATGTTTCTTTTTTTTAAATATAAACCGTTGAATCTATAGACGCCAAGTACATCCATTTTCTCCCAACTCCAAACACTGTGTCAATATTACTCCGCGTAGGATAATGGTAAACAAACTAGGCCAACCAAATTAAATTTGGATTATAAGAGAAAAAGGTTTCACAACTCGTGAGAATTGTATATTGCTTGTTATCAACTGTCGTTGTTTAATTCCAAAATAATAATAAACTCGCCAGAGGCTCGTTTATTCTTATTTTGTAATTAAACAACTCAAGTTGATAACTAGCAATGCCAATTAAAAAAGGGAAATATGTTATCTCATTTTATGGCTTTTATATATCTATATATACTTAAAAAAAATTCACTAAAGGTTAAAGGATGAAGGTAGGTTTTCATTTCAATTAAACAGCTGAGTAAAAGAAGGTTATGTCTAAAAAGCGAGAGACGTAGTCCCGAGGTTTTGGAAACATAACATTCTTTTTCCTTTTTCGAAGCTGTTTAAAGAAATAAAAAAAAACTATTGAATCCTTTAACCAACTTACACTTACAAACCGACAAATAACAAAAAATGTTCTTATTTTGTTGTGTTGGTGTACTTTCTTCGCCACATATGGAAGGGTCAAAATCACAGTTCATAACAAACTCACATGATTAAAAAACAAGAGCAGGTAAACTTCATTTCAATAATGAAATTGCTTTTATATTGAACGACAGAAAGTCTCGTGAAAACTTTTGCTCATGTGTAAAGTTTGTGATATTGGATTATTATGTTTCAACGAAAATCTGGCAGGTAAGTGTGATTTTATCATAACCAATTAGGAAGCGAAAATAATCCGTTTTAGCTATACTGCACCTTCTATATTTGTAAAATTTAAAACTGCAAAAGCATATTTTCCTTAGTCCCGCTATGGCTGTATCAGTACGTCAAGATTAATATTAAAATACTGTTTCTATTTTCATCTGTTGACTACATATACATGCATTGATGTTTATTTTTTTCTTTTGATGGCCCCGTTTAAATTGCAGGGACGCACTCATTATATATACAGTAAGTTAAAAGGCAGAATTATTACCTCCCAAAAGTAATAATTTACCGATAAATGTAATTTATTAACCTGAGTGAAGCATTTAATTCAGAGTAGGTTTTATTTCAACAACAGATTCTTTGGTGAATCGACCAAGAGGAATTGTGAAAATAAAATACCTTGCATAACAAAAGAAATTTTATGTATTGGTTTGTACGTAAAGGCCAAAGGGTGAAGGAAGGTTTTAATTTCAATTAACAGCTGAGAAAGCGAGTGAAGCAATTGAAATCCTGACGCCGCAGTCGGAAGGATTTTAAGGCCTTCCCGAGCTTTAGAAGCTGTTTAATGGAAAAAATAACCGTACTCAATCCTATTACCCAACTAACAAACCTAAAACTATAGAAAATGTTAAACAATTTATAATTAAGATACCTTTTCTCCCTTTAGATCGACTGATCAAAATCACACAATTCATAACAAGCTCAGGGGTTTAAAAAGCACTCGCAGGTGAACTTCGTTTCAAAGATGAAATTGAGTGATGAAAGTGCTTTAATACATATCCATTGAAAAAATCTCGTGAAAAATTTTGTTCATGTATAAAGTTTGTGACATTGGATTATTATGTTCCGGCGAAATACTAGCAGGTAAGTGCAGTTAAGAAGCGTAAATTATTCGTTTTAGCCATACTGCACCTTCCACATTTGTGAAATTGAAGATTGCAAATGCATTTTTTTTTGGTCTTTGGTCCCGCTACGGTTTTATCAGCACTTGAAGTTTAATTTTAAAATGTTTCCATTTTTTCCTAGTGACGACATATACATGTATTGACGTTTTTTTTATTTTCCTTTGATGGCCCCGTTTGAATTGCAGGGACGCACACATTATAGCGACATTTAGTTTAAATGCAGAACTACTGCCTGCCAAATGTGAATTATATACTTGAGAGGAGTATTTAATTCGGAATAATTTTTTTTTCAACAAACGATTCTATTGAAGAATAGAATGGACCACTAGGAATACCTTGCATAACAAAAGAAATTTTAGGAATCGGTTTGTAAATCAGTTTGATTTAATGCATTCGACCAATAAATTAAAGACTCTTTAATTAAATGCAACATGTTTTGACAGATATGATTCCCCACATCTAACTTGCAAAACCTTGGATACGGTATAAATGAAGATACGTTTCTATCGCTTTTCAAAATATCAAAAACAATAATGAAAAGTATGTAAGTTTTGAATTACCTATATCACAACGATTGAAATTTGAATAATATATCTTTATTGTAATCCTAAGTTATATCAAACAAAATCGAAAGCATGAATTTGATAGAAACTTTTTGTAAAACGCTTAAAGTCTGAAAGACAGGTAGGCCATCTAATTTAGCAACTAGTTATTCTCGCTAATCGTTCTTGCACTCTTTTCTTTATTTCAAATGATGAAAATGAACAATTTATTAGGATGTTTAAGGGTTTTATTACACAACTAACTCTTTTTATCAATTTACGTACTACATAAAATTGAGTGGTCACTTTTTAAAGTTGAAAATGCATCTAATGATTTATATTTTATGCTACAGTATCAAATAAAATTAAAAAGTAGAAAACATTTTATCAGCTACCAAAACGGACCGCCAGAATCCAGCGACACGAAAAATACCAGACGTTGCTTATTCGTAGGTTTGATAAATTATACAGTCATGCAATTATATTTGCAAATCAACTTCAATCTGTTTTAAACTCTTCCCGCATATACATTGCATCTTGATTGTTCAATGTGACAGACTTAATATTTGTCTTGTGCTAATATTAATGTTGGACTATTGATGGCAGCATTTGCAAGAATATTTTATCCTGTTGTTTTAAAATAAAAAATTACTAGTGTTGCATAAATATGGAGAATTAAGGTATGCTTTATGAACATAGGAAAACCAGATCGAAACATAGCAAAAGGAGCACCATACCAAACAAATCGAAAATGGCAGCTAGTTCCGACGAAAAGGAGAACTACTTAGTGCGATATTTTTCGAGATTTTTCCTAAATATATATAATTTTGTCTGAAAAATTTTATGTCTGACAGCTTGGAAAAATTTTTCGGGGACAATATCTACCAGCAGATGTTTCAACCCTGTGGTTTCAAAATACAACATAACGAATGTTAAATAAATAGGTAGAATTTATGCATGTTAAATATACTTACATATTTTAAGGTGTCACCTTAGTAGCATTAGAACCAAAACAAAGAAAGTAAAAGATTCAAACATAGAAAAAGAAAAACTCAAATCCAAACAAATCGAAAAGGCTAAATGATTAAATGCAATAATTTTTAAAGCTTTACCTTATTTTCAGTGCTTGACAGTTTTAACAAATGAAGCAAATTGTTGTAATGCATTGATTTATAAATTTCATGTTAGACAAGACTGACTGGGATGGTGAATATTTGTATATTTGTCTTTGTTGTCTTTTCCCGTTTTTTGTGAGAAAACAGCTTAAAATAGGATATTTTAATCTTGAGAAGTGCGTATGCAATGGCAATAAAGAGAGTAAAAGTGCTGTTGCAAAAGGACAGAGCAGATATCTCGAATTTAAAATATGCACCTGATCTTTGAAGTTCTTTATTATCAACATTTTGTTAATATCCACCAAATATATAAATACATAAATACACATAACTCATAATAAACTCTTTGTGGTTCGTGTTTTACGGATTTCTTTTTGATATTTGCATTGACCACTTATCTGAGGGTGGCCACTTAACTAGTTAAACCATATAAGTCATAAAAACTGTTCAAACTGTTTCAAATGCAAAGTTTTTCTATTTTGGATCGGTTCGGATATGAGATAATTAACTCATGTCTATGAATGATGAAAAGCAAATCATACTCTGACTAATGAAAAATTCATAGGTTGTTAAGTATAACATAAATAAACTAATTATTACATGTTCATGTGAGTCCTATTCCTGTATGAGACATTTCATGATCGGTCCTTTTTTTATTTTTTGAAGTCATTTAAATATTACCAATAGCCTATGTTATCTGTTGATTAGTCAATTGAATTAAACAGATCTATGTGTAGTTCTTTTTAAAAGGGAAATTTTCCCAAACATTTTACAGCATTTAAATTTAATCAGATACCCCATTTCTTAAATCTATTGCACATGAATCATGGCTACGGGAAGTCCTCCGATTACATTACGTTCGGCATTTGAATTGTATATTAAATGACTTAGTGGACCACCCAATGCACGAGATGTATAACTAGGTTGTCACGAGGGGTTATTTAGAAACAATTAAAAAAAAATAGGAAACAATCACTCACTTTTTAGCTGGTGGTTTAAGACAATATTTAACACAAAAGGGCTCGAAACCGGATGTTTAGCTATCGCGTTTGTAAACAATATGTTATCTTTGCAAACAATATTAGAATCTCCATATAACGTTGGTGAAAAGAGGATGAGTAATTATTTGGTGTTTGGCAGCTAATCATTAACGGCTACAAACCAAACAAATAGTCAATGTACACATATTTTTCACCTGATATGATTTCAAATCATGAGAACATTTTCTTCACTCGTTAAATTATAATATAATGTAAATTTATCTATTAAAGGCATTTCTTACAAAGAAGTATTGCATTCTGTAAAACAAATGTTGTAGAGGGATTCGGGAACAAATAATATGATATCAGTAAACAGTCGTATTACTGGGTACATGTCGCTACCCATGCAGCATCCAATAGATCTTTCATACAGGAAATACTTAAAAATGCAATATTGATGATTACTTTACTTGTATGGGCTCTTAAATATTGAATGATGGTTTATAATTTATAGTGCAGTCTATCGTTTATATCGTAGTTAACAAGTTACCCAAATAACATATTAGATTACCTAAGGTTAAATGTTTATTGAACAGACAAAAACCATGGTGTTAAATCCCCTAAACTGTTGTAATCCTTATGTGCTAATGTTGCCAAGATTGATATCTAACATGATAATACGGATATCATATTCAGTCCGAATTGCAAACTATTAGGACAGAAAACTGTAAAATCATGCTGAAGTACGCTTACAAGTATCATATCAAGGAATAACCGTGGGAATTTAAGCTATTTGACTTGACTGACTTGCAAAATCTTTAAGACAGTTATAATTTAAAGTGGCACTGAGGTTAATATTGTATGAAATAGTTTCCGACCCGTGAAAATACTTGATCCGCTTACCGTAGAAATTGAATGAAAAAATTTTTTTTTATACGTTCTGTTTAAGACGCTACAAATCTCTGTTGCCATACTTGTGAAAGCAATTACTAAAATGATTCGAAGGACAAATTCATCGAAATTAGAAAAGAAATAAAAAGAATTCGCCACATGGCACAAAATTCCAAATTTGCTTCCTTTTGGTTCTTTTGGGCATATTGAAAACGGTCAGGTAAAGAAACAATTGTATGATTTTATAGTGAACCATTTAAAAAAAAACATCGAAAGTGGATGAAAATTTGACAACACGCATGTTTCAACTTTCATCATCTACCAAATTATTTAGTATAAAACAGTAATATTCACTCATTTATTTAAAACGGCATTGTCCGAAAAAAAAATAGATAAAAATAAAATTATCACACACGGTTCAATTTGATATTTTTTGCACCAAAAGATCCGATTCATATTTAGAACTGTTCGATACAAAATAATGCTTATGGCAAGTCTAATTGCATTTTTACGAGAAAATTTGTTGAAAAACCGCCAATTTTACTCTTTTGAAAAATTAAAAGGTTTAAACCTTCGCTTTTTGTGTTTCCCTAGTTTAATTAAGTAATGAGAAACTAAAGCTACGGTTTTGAAAATTGAAGCAAATGTGAAGTGACCTTGACCTGTAACCTAATGACAGAAAGACCAAAATTACAAGTAACTGTATTGTTATTTTAAAAAAAGAAGTTTTCAAACAAAAATAAATAATAATAACACTGTTAAACTTATTCATCTGTACATTTGGTCATATTAACCGTGTTGCAATATTCCTGTTTGTCGATTGAAAAGTATATTTCGCTTTAATTATTAAAACTTTGACAGGACTTAGTTTAGTTGTGATATGCATTTTATTATTTTTATTTTTTCTGTATCTGCATATTGAGACATTGCATATTTTGTCTTTGACATGATGACAATCCGATGTCTGCACTTTTCAGTCATTCACCGGGCTATCTCTCTGTCTCTCCCTCTTTCTCTCTATATACTGCAAGTCTTTCGGATTAATTTTTATGTACATGCACGACGTAAGGTAACAGGAAAAATACTATTTAACGCGTTAAGATCTGGTTTACTTCCTATGTCTTTAGGCTAGCGAATAAAAAATCATTGCAAAATTGATCTAGCGTGATATTAGCGTTAGGCATATGCTTATAAGCAACCAACAATATATTGATGCAAACGCTCTAAAACAATAAAAAACAAATCTTTCTAGCATTTAAAAAATTCATTTGATAAGGGTTAATCCGGACGCAGTGAGAATAAGGCATTTTTAATCGTTTTTTTTTGTCAAATTGGCCCCATTCTGTATGAAAAAAGAACGAATTGCAAGGCATTTTTTCAGACCTTTTTAAGTGCCCTACGGTATCAGTGAACTAGGGCAACAGCTAAAGAAAACCTATGCGGTACACAGTTTAGAAAAGTTTTGGGTTGTGTCTTTCCAATGTCTAATGCATATTTTGTCTTAAAAATTAAGCGAAAGTACCACATAATTTCGGGATTTTCTAGTTCTTTTGATATATATCTTACACTTCCTTGAATTATCACAGTTTGGATTTGCTATTTATTTCTATTTATGTCGTTGCCATTAAATACTAATTCAAAAAAGATTATATGAAAGTGAAAAAATATTAGATAAATGTAAGAGACAATGCATTCAATTACAATAAAAAATTTTTAACTTATAAAAAATCTCAGGATGTAAGACGCAAAGATTCCTGTATATGCAAACTCGTTACCCAGAAACCAATTCAACCACACTTCATTTAGATGAACTGTTTAAATTGACTTTTATATCGCGATGTTCCCGTTGAAATTCACAGAATCTCTACTCAAACTTATTTCTCATGTTTAACATTACATTTAAACAGAATTGGAAGAAACATTTACCAAATGACAGACAAAATTTGTTAAATCAGAAGACAAACAATGTTGTGGCATACAAATAGGAAATAAAAGACAAACATAGTACATTCAGCACTTCACTTAAATCTAAAGCTAGAGTATCACGAACCCCACAAAAACTGGGTTGAGTTCTGGTGTTCCGTAAATTTAAGCTATTTTGTGGTATCTGTCGTGTTACTCAATAGGCAAAGCTGGTGTATAGTTGCAATCTCTTGACAACAAATCCGTTCCTATTCCAGTTGTAACTAACTTACAATATAAAATACAAAATTACCAATGTTAAATAAATATGGAAAATTTAGGTATGCTATAAAGATATCCATTTCAAATGCAAAATGGATAATTCGTACCTGATGACGACCGCAATATTTACGGAGTGATGATTTATATCTTTCTGCGAGAAACTTTAAGTCCAGTAGCTTTTCTGTCAGCTCCAAACCTCTATCAATAAAATCCTGATAGGAAACACAATCTCTGGAATCAACTGAGAATATACACTCCGTATGAAGGTGGGGATGGAATGGTAATATACATAAATGGAAGTGAAAATCAAAGTCATTTCTTGTCGCAACGTTTTGTTCTTACCGCGCCCTCACTGTCAACTTCTAGGTTTAAGTCTAGGTAAGACGCAATTCTGTTTAATTTCATGTTCAATGGGATAGATGCGGTCAACAAAGTCACAAACTTTAGAATTATTCAGTGAAAGAACAGTTTTTGTATAGGGGAATAAAAACCTATAGATTGAACTAACTTTCTCACGTCAACTTAACAGACTAAAGGAATAAATCGGCAAGAATGGGGTTCACAGTTAGTCCCTATCGGAATTCCTACAATCTGTTAAAACACAGGTCCGCCAAACATTACAAAAATGTTGTAAATCAAGAAATCTAGCATTCTGCTCCTTTTTGTTTATTTGAATCAGTGTAGTTAATAACAAAAAATGTTTGTCCCTCTCTTGAACCAAATATTTGTACTTGCGTTTGCCATTTTTTTACCAAAACAAAGGTGAACTAAAGCTTATGAATGCGGACTATACAGGGTGTAAAAATCAAACAATTTGATGCTACTGGAAAGGAAAGGGTCATAGTTTTGAGGGTGCTAACATAAATATGGAGATTTTAAGAATCCGCATTTGATTCACGCCACCTACAGAATGGCTTGTTTTACATTAATTCTAGAGCACGTTTTTACTGCCGATAGTTAATTGTCAGTAGTTGGAACGAGGCGTTGAGAATCCATTTGGCAAACATTGCAATATAACGTTGTTTGTAAGAAAATTATTTAGCTTTGGAATCCAGTAAAGTGAATTAAGGGAGATAAAATTATTCCTGCTTGGTTGAAGTTCCAAATTAAAACAAAACTGACCGATGTCTTCTTTGGTTAGTGTAGTTGGGGTATATGGTTGCCAAAATGAATTGTCATAGCCATCACCTTTATCAAGCAGTCTGTGGATTGATATTTACAAACAAAACAATGGTGTAAGGGTCAGCAGTGACATCATTTTGTCATTTAGTTGATAGAGATGTCTGGCAACACTCGTATCTTTAAAAAGCGATTGAAGGTATGAATTAATATATCATTACAACATGTGTGAATTTGATGTTGTTTAAACGACTTTAAAACATTCATACATTCTGAAATGATGTCTAGTTTCTCTCTTAAACTTATTCTGTTTGGAAGAATACAATCCAATGGTGGTTGTTCTAATGAATAACACTTTGGATTAACAATTCCTTTTGGAAAACAGTCTTTTGAGAAAAGTTGCACATTTGTCGGAATAATGTTTTTTTGTCAATATTTGGTTTTCCCAAAATCAATGCAAAAAGTTAAACAAAGGTTTGTAACTTTAAATTGGTTTGCAATAGCAGCATGTGCATTTTGAGCCCACTTTTTCGCTCTCTGTTCACTTAAATCCAAAGAATCAAAAGAGGCTGCCAAATCCAGTGGTAGGATAAAACGTTTCAAAGCATTCTGGTATTTAAGTGCCTTAGAATTTAATCAAATGTAGTGAACTTTTGTAAAATATTGTTTGGTCAATTTCATGTCAGACAGGCGTGACAAGTTGGAACCTTCACAATTTTAACCAATCATGTAATTATATGGTGAGTTTGCTATGCTTTATGTATATATTTTATGGCGTACAAATACAGCAACTCATCAGTAGCATTAGAATTTAGGTCCGAGATCCGATCATGATGAGACCTAAAACCTAATCGTCTGGAAAAAGGAAGCCCAATAACAAAGCCAAATAATTTAGATTCTTTCGCTTTCTTTTTGAAAAGTTCGAACTATAGTATAACATTTAAAGTGTACCTTATTGTAATCAAAAATTTAAAACAATTAACATAAAGACATATCAAATAACCGAAGGTCAAATAGAGAAATATTCTATATTTATGAGAAAGCGAATATATATCAAAGTTATTCTGAAGTGTAATATTTGGTTTATGTATTTTTTCTGAAGAAATAACATCATTAAAATTTTCCAGAAATAAAACATATGGCATAGTAAGTGGAGAGGTTAAATCGGTTAATGAACGCTTAAACCCCCCTCTAACCTGGGACAATGTTGTGACAAAACAGGAATAAAAAAACTCTTGAAAAATCGGCTCAAATGGATTTAACACTGGCAAACAATAACAAATACAAATACAATTAAATAAAGATAAACCAAAGGTATGGATCTCAAAAAAGTACTTTCATTTGCTGTCTGTTAGTTAAAAACCCAAAAATAAATCTGGTTTACAATATAAACACGTCCAATTAGATGTAGTGTTTAAATATCGTAAGAGGTCAAAGCAAACATGGGTTTTGCAAATGCCAATATAAAATATAAGTATAAAGACAGGAAGTAGAAAATGTCTTTCGTTTCATTTTGTTGGCCATGGTCTTGTCTGTCCTCGATTTAACGATTTCTGTCTGCCCCTTTGGTATCT
>JAULBM010351425.1:0-12138 GCA_032357055.1 Geukensia granosissima | reverse complement strand
CAAAGTTTGATTGTGAAGTTATACCAAAATCGACAAAATAGTATCAAATATTGCATGAAATTATTTTTTTTTTCTTAGTATTTTCACATTTAAAGCATTTTCTATGTGTCATGTGACTTTCGTGTTGAACTAATTAATAAACTAAAAATACTGTTTGATTTTCTATTTATAGACATTATTTAATACAAAAAATATAAAGTTATAGATATTAGCCATTATTCAATTTTTCGCCAAATGTTTGGGCCAAATATGGGCCATTACGACCCTTGTTTTTATCGAGATATTTTGAAACAGGTTTAAAAGGACTGGTTCAAATTTTATTCAAAACAGATAAATTTCTGTTGCGAGTACAGTTTTTAGTACAAATCATAAAACGTAATATAACAGTGAAAAATGTTCGAAAGAATAAGAAACACTGACTAGCAAAGCTGCTTAAAGTTATTAGTCTGAAAGGTGCTACTTATTACTCTGAAGGGCAGCCAAGGAGCTCAAAGAAATTTTGTCATTTACTTGCTTGATAATACCCCACCTGCAGTAAGCATTTTTAATCAATATAGTTAAGTATTTTATCTGTTTCATTGTTTACATTAAAAACTTTTTGATATAACCTTACGGAAAATGTGTGGCAGTTATGATACAAGCAGACCATTTCTACATGTTTCATGTGTGATGAGTGTGTGTGATTTGCGTGTACCATGTATTTTGTGGTCTGAATCGAGAATTGCCTAACATGTAAAATAAAACAAATTTCGTTGGATGATTTTTATAGTGTTACATATTATTCTTATTTAGTGTATTTTAATGTTTTTCGCATAACTTATTCCTGACAGAACTAGTGCCTTTTATGATGAATCTCACAATGATTTATAAGGCTCAAGAAAAAGGCGATGCCTTTTGTCAATCAATATTACGTTAATGACCATTTTAGCAGGGACAATCTGTGGTATTTTAATCTATAAGATTTAAATATATGCAATTTTGTATGCAGAGTCTTAAAAAAAAATCTAATATTTTTTTTTCTAAAGTGAATGTTTTTGAATTTTAATGATTTTCTACCTACAAGTGTCAATAATAATTATTGATATTACAAATATTGAAATTCTGTTTCAGTGGTCGTCTTTGTAAGACAAAATGGTTATCGTTCTTGACGGTGTCAAGCCATGCTGATATATATTGGGGGTTTAGTTTTTATAAAAATATTATAAATATTTTAGTATATTCAATTTTTTGACTTTTTAATGCCAAAATCTTGTGTTATATCAGGCTTTCCGATAAATGCAGAATTGGCCATAATATGATACTAATGATATGTATTATGGACCTGTAACCAGGATTGCAACAATAAAATGATATCGTCTCGGATTGACGTTAATCCTAGTTAAAAGATTCTACCACGCGTATTGCGCCCATTACAGGGGATTTTTATCGTTCTTGTAATACTCTTTATTTATATAGGAATTCGTGCATTTCCTCCCGGAATGGACACGGATTGACATTCCCGATTTTCACATCCCGATTCGACAAAGATTTTGACATTCAGAACTCCAAGACGAATGCTGCGTACAGTACAAAGACCCTTCTTTAGCGCCTGATCCATCTCCTGTCTTGTAAAGGAGTTTGTGCGTTCCAAGCCTTTGTCCTTTCTGTTTTCTGTTTATCTTTTTGTTTGTTTCAAGTTTTTCTTGTCTCTTTGAACTATGTGTTTTTGATCCGTCGAATGGGTTTTCTACACTGGACTCGTGGTTTTTAAAACATTTCGTACCCAAAGGTAAGTGTTAAATCACATTTTATTAAGACCTTACTTAAAATAGTTCAAAAATAGAAACATATTTGTAATTTCGAATGACTTATTCTTTTTTTTTAAGTACAAGAATATTTTTTGACATTAACCGGATACATTTTTGAAGACATTAAATTATTACATGATCGTGGTAAACGTTGGCCACAAGATCCGAGAGAAAAACCTCTTTTACACCTTGCAACAAAAAGTCAACAGCCTTTGTATCATTGAAAAAACATTAAAGAAACACCTAGAACTGGTATATTAAAACAAATCATATATTGAAATCTAAGGACTTCAGTGAATAATAGCTACCTAAGACCTAAATTATTGCTAAACAAAAACAAAAATCATAACATGCTAATACAGCTGCATGTTAACTAGAAGAAAATCGATTATGGCAATTCTCTTTGTACTGATGCTTCATGAAAATAAGAAAAAGTGGAAAAAACATCTCCCTCTTTCTCTTCATTTGAATAAAAATAATAAAATAAAAAACATTCCTAATTTTTTTCTGAAGGATATTCTTTTTTCAAATGTCATTACATAAAATCTTACGAATATCTAAGAACATTAATAGCAAAAGTTAGAGTAAAATTTCTCTAATAAATTATCATCTTTGCTAATTATTTTTTGTAGTTGTCCCTACTGACAGTTTTGGTTTCATTTTTCTTTTTTGTTTGGACATGAGTAATTCTTTAACATGTTTGTGTCTCAGACTTCCTATGTCGTGTTTCTTATGCTACTGATGAGAGGTTAATCCTTGAAATGAACATGTAGTATAACATAATTCAGAATATTTATTAAAATAATCGGTAAACTTGTATATGCATTCGCTTGTTATATGAAAAAGTGAACAGAAAAGTACAAAAAGTTCTCGGTCATTGTCCGTTTTCATTATCGATTATTTAAAACCAATTTGCTTTCATACCTATTGCGAATTAATTTCTTTTCCAAATAAAATTAGAAATTCCTTCAGAATTTTTTATACTTTATTGTTTATATATTTTTTTCCGTTTAAACTAATGAATGAAGCTCAAGTTAAAGACTTTACCTTAAAACATTGAGCTCGCCCACATTCCACACTGAGGTCATATGTTTTCGGTATTCATTTACTGGCAGAGCACAAAATCATAAAGTAAACCCAGACAATATAACACAAAACCTGTGATTCAAACTTATTAATCCCGTTGACGGAGACGAAGCGGGAAAACTGTGTCCGAATTTTAATGTTAATAATGTTATTATAAATCAATGCTTATATTTGTTTAAATTGAATATTACAAACAAGAAGTATCTTCCATATATGAAAACATTATGATTTGAATAAGTTTTAATACGTTTTTTAATATTTGAAAGATCTATACAAAAAAGAAAATCAACTGTATAAAATGAAAATTATGTAGTTTTTGTCGTAGAAAAAATACCCTTTTGTCTCAGAAAGAGGCCGCACTAATAAACTTACTCTGTTTGGACTATCTAGTAATTAAATTAAATACTGACTCCCATATTTGTATTCAAAGGCCTACAAATTTAAAGTTAAAATCAATATCGATAAGGGTTTATCTGTTAAATTTGATTATACAAACTGACGCAAACTATTTTAAAAGAAGACATACGTGAAGAATAAGGTAAGAAATATAGAAATTATTCCTATAAAAAATATCTATATATTCTATTTCAGATCCATTTCTTTTTGAGATTTATTTGAAATTATTAAATGAGACTTTGAAGATAAATGAATTTATTATATGGAAAAACTCCTTTCAGAGAGAAACCATAACTCCCAACGAAATAAAATGTGACATCAAAACTGTAATATTCCATATTGATTTTTGATTCAGATGTTTATGTTACGAATCTGCTTCACTTTCACAATACAAGATTTGTAGCGCTTTGACAAACTTATTACAATGAGTATAACCAGAAAAATGGACATGTAGGCAGAAAATATAAATAATTTCGGACAGCAGAAGTTCGTGCGTCAAGCAAACTTACTGCATTATCACACCTTGGTCTTTGTACTAAGGCACAGCAAATTTTTCAATTGATCTAAAAAAAGCTATTTAGAAATCAGAACTAGAACAGGTAATTGAGTTTGAATGCCGAAAAAGAACTGGTCTTAACTAAAGGTTAAATTAAATGGGTAAACATATTGTGGTGTCAGGGTCAACATACATCAGAGTCTATGGTGAACTCTTTAGACAGCCCGTTGCTTTCTCGAACATGTATTAATAACATAAAAATATTTCATCTGGACGAATAAAAAATATAAAATTCGCTTTCCTAACGATAACAAAAGGAACTGTTAAAAATCGGCTAATTTAAGCGAATTATTTTGAAATCCAAAGCAAGAAATGTCCTTTGGAATACAAGAGTGAGGTGGTCCAGCAGGATTTACCAAATGAATGATACTGACCATAAAATTCAAGTAGAAAAGATTTCAACCTGGATTGGATGTAGTAATTTAATGACATTAGCAACCCTATCTTCAAAAATTGATATTCCCAACTGACACAAAAAACAAAGGAACTGCGACAGATACAGTATCTGAACAGTTCAGAGTACCCCAGAAACCGTATAACTTATAAGAATATGGTCTTGCATTGCGTAACATGTAACGTAGTACGTTATCGTTGTCTTTTTCTTTCGTGCAACACGATTTACAAGCATTATAATTTTATGTTCTTTTACATTGTGTGGATGAAATTAACCATAGCTGAGTTGTATATATTATTATTCTATGAAAAAGTTTCATAAAAGTAATTATACGGTTGTCGTTATAACAAAGATGTCAAAGATAAAAGGCATGATCAAATCTGTGCCTTTTGTAAATAAATACGTGTTAAAAATTATGATTTTATGAAAATAATATTGTTGAAATCAAAACACCAAAATATAAAAAGGAGATGTTGCATGACTTGCCATGATACAGCAATCCAACAAATGACAGTAGAATGTCTGACCTTCAGAAAAGAACCAGAGTCAAAACCATTACTGAATCTGTAAAAAGCTCCCAAGATACAAAATATGAAAGTATGAATAAAAATAATCATTTTTTTAATTGGTGAACGAATAACAAGTGATGATTATTCAAACAAGATAACCACTAAACTAGACCTGGGACTGGCACAAAAGTATGTTCCGTGGAAAAACCAATTTGTGAGTGCTCAACCCTCCTCCTTACTTGAGACAGTGGTGTGACAAAACAGCAATGAAAGCACACTATTAAAATCTGTCAAAAGTATGTAAATACTTGAGATCGATACTGAAAACCAAAAAAAAAAAAACAAAAAATAACGTAATGATACAACAAAAGTATGTTTTTGGCCATTCGCAGAAGTTTATTTATTTATTCTAATTCTGGAAAATATTTGTTAAAGTTTTGTGCGACTAAAGAATATATGCAATTTAACATTCATTATTCATACGTTTGACTTTAAGACATAAATACCTAATGCACAATCCAGATTATATCTTGTTAACGAGAAAACAGTTGCAAAATTTTATAATTTATAACTCTGACCTTTAAACATCAATTTGCAATTTAGAATCCAGATATTTTTTTGCAACAATGAATTTGTTCAAAATCTGAAAAAAAAATTATAAAGACTCATCCGACTAAAGAAATTATGCAATTTTACCTTCAGAATTTTTAATTCTGACCGAAAAACTTATATTATGTTATACAAAATATAGATTTTTTTGTTCAAGACAAAACATTAAATAATTCACTTGCATGTTTTGGCTATAAATTTTTGTTAACAAAAAAAATATTATTTTATTATTTTCTTTTAATGAAATAATTTCAAATTACTTTTCTGATCTAAAAAACAAAAACATAATGCTTAATTATTTTTTATTCATATTCAAGGTATTTTAATGTGCCTGATCAGACGCCACAAAAACGAACCGAAATTCGAGTCTTCTTAGCTTTAATTCAAGAAACTGAAGAGATTTATTTGTATTTTACAAATTTTTTTTACTTGTCCAATCCAGATATTTACGATGTAATTGCCTTTATTGAGAAAGCATCAATAAATTTTTTATCTTCATCTCTTATACCATTTTTGCAATAAGAAGAAAGAACGTCATAAATGACTCTGCGCCACTTAATAAAGCAAGTTTTTGATGGAGAACAATATTTAAGCCCTTTTTCGTAAAAAGTTTATAATCTCTATATAAGATTATAAGATAAGTATTAGATTTTGAACGGTTGACACATTTAATATTAAATCTACTAGATAAATTTATCAAATCAATACCTCGGTTGTTCTACTTTGCAGGAAGAAAAAGGTATTTTATGATCGTCAGGTTTATCTTTACTAGGGAACAGTCTGATAACACAAAAATAAATTAGTTTTTCAGTTGATACGATATGGAAGTATTAGTAAAAATTCCGTCCGTTAACTTCAAATAAAATCTACTATATTTCTTCAGTCGTTGATACTTCTGTCATTTTGGTGATTGACCTAGTTTATCTTTAGATATCTACGTACACTTTTATTAAGTACGTGGGATGCAGTGGCATTATTATTAAAACGAAAAATTTATAGATAATATATATAATATTGAAGTGTTTGAAAGAATAAGAGACACATACCAGCAAAGCTACTTAAAAGTCTGAAGTGCGCTACTTATTACTCTCAAGCCAAAGAACTCAACGAAATTATGTCATTGTTAATAATACCCCACCTACAGTTACCATTTTAAATCAATATAGCTAAATATTTTATCTGTTACATTGTTTAAATTAAAAATGTTATAATATAACCTTACGGAAAAATGTGTGGCAGTTAACAAACATGAAGACCATTTCTACATTTTTCATTTATCATTAGTGTGTGTGATTTGCTTGTACCATGTGTTTTATGGTCTGTAAATCAATGTTTATATAATTCTTATGGGTACATCTTTATACACAATTTATTATTATTAGCATTTTGAACGTATATTAAGCACTTGATACATTGTAATGAGATGTTTAAATTTTTAATAGACTTTTGCAGATTAAACTTGAAAAATCTAGCTAGTTTTTGAGAAAATTGGCACTGCAAATATGTTATATTCTCCCTATAGGTTTCCCTGTACAACTGGTCTGATCAACTGTACAAAATAAAAATAGGAGATGTGGCAGGATTGTCCATGAGACAGCCATCCACCAAATGATAGTCGAATCAAAATTTCTACAATGAACCAGAGTCCACACCATAATGGTTTCTACTGATTTGATTACAAGAAATTTTCAACAAGTTCCTGAACTTTAACTCGTGGAAACAGTGTATCAGTACACACAGGAAACTGCATGTGAATTTTATTCGCAGTATTTGTGATAATCAAAATGAATAAGATATTTTCGGCAAGGAGATATTTAAACAAAAGATTAATTAAAAGAAAGGAGAGTATTACAGGCACTTGATTTTTAAATTCAAATTACAAAAATTGACTAACAAAACTTTATGAAATTCAATTATTTGCATTGTACTAAGAGACATGAATTTGGTCGATCTAAATTTAGGGGTTGTTGCAAATATATATTTATATGCAATTTAGACGTCTACTAACCTTATAAAGAATAATTGGTGGGATCATTATCATTTTAGGTATCGACTGTCGGGTGTGAAAGCTACAAGTAGGGTTTTTGTCATATTTTAAAGTTTAATACAACTCAGTTTTGTCTTGATTTTTTTTTTAGAAAATCCTCTCCTCAACCGTTTGAATAAGGCATTACAGGTATATTTCCGATTACTGTCGAAGCTTATCTACATTATCCTCTTGATGAATAGTTTCTCATATATAAACAAAGTGAATATATACGCATACGTGACATCAATTCATTGACATAATTTGCCCCAAAATTCAAGTTTGACAACAATCAATTGTTACTTTTCATTATTAAACTCGATGAGATCTTAAAGTCACAGACCTTGAAACAATAAAAATTTATTTTATTTAGGCCATCAATTATAAATAGCTAAGAACAAAAGCATGAACGCATGTGTACAAAAAATATATCCGATATGTATAAGTTTCGTTATACTTGAATAGTTCTGACCATATAAGATTAAATAATGGTGTATAAATGTGATTACTATTAATATACAGGTGAATACACTTAACATTCTGGTGGTCTTTATTCATCTCCGCGCTTGCGGTAGCGCAAGGATAATACATTGAGGTTCGGCGTACGTACGTAATTAATATCCAGAATAATCTCAGGAACCACTGTGCATAGAAAGTAAAAAAATAATGGTCACTTATTGGACCGAAGGTTTTGTAATTGTTTTATCTCCCTTGGGACTGGAATATATCGATAGCCCAAGAGAGAATATTTCTTTTTCACTATACATGTCTGAATTATTAAGAATACGGAATTGAAACTTGTATCAGTAATTGCACTAGTGTTGAAATTTAACCAAAGGTTTCTGAATTCGATATGAAACCTCCCGGGGCAGGCCTGCAAGATAACCCACAGTTTTTCTGTCCTTTAACTCCTCCTAAGTGGCTCAACTGAAAATTGACACACTAATTGCGCTAGTAATGTAGAATGTGGTAGAAAGGTTTCAGAATTGTATTGCTGCCTTTGGAGTGGCTTACAACACAAATCAAGAATTTTAAGATTATCCTTATCTGTTCAGATCCCTACTTCTAAATCCTATACATTCTTTGTAGGCACGAAATGAAAAATTCCTCGGCATTGGGGATTGGTCTTTTCCCCGATGTTTAAAAATTACAAATTATTTCAAAAATAGTTTAAATACCTACCACTAAATTATTCAATGTTCAATGGGCAACCTATGGGGTTGACCATCCCCTTTCATTTGAAAAGGGGGGCGAAAGAAAACCGAAGGGCCAGACAAAATTAATAGATATTATAAAAAGGATCGAATTCCAACACCTTAACCATATTGTTTAAAAAATAAATCAACGAAATGCCAACAGTTTTAAATCAACAATTTATTTACAAAATTGCAAAATTACGGACAAAATATAAGTTAAAAAAATGAATTATCCTTTACTGATAAGCACAGTAAACGTCCAACAAAATACGATTATTTGGTATATTTGTGCGTGTATATTTGTTTATATCATATTATCGATAGTGATGTTGCTATGTGGTTTAATTTGTTTATTGATTTTTCATCTCTAAACATCCTTTAATCATTTGTTGTCATATTTGACTGATTTTAATGTGCACAACACCTTCTCGGGATTTCCAGACAAGTAGCCATACGAGCCCCTATTTGATATTATGTCAGTTCCATCGCTTCTCGCAAGGCGGAATGAAATGAAGAATTTCGAACAGTTTAATTTAATTTATTCGATTCACCTTTAAGATTATAAAAACCGGGTGCCCTTATACGAAATGAATATTATTTGCATAGTATATTATCGACTCCCAAAAACACATTAGACAAAAATGCAGTAAATTGGTATCTTTTTAGGCGTTTCCATCCAAAATGACCGAAAAATGCACCTTTTACCTTTTGTCTGTTTTGAAAATATACACGCATATGAAACAATGGACAAACATGACAGCCTGTTTCTGGTATAACTATTGTTATACCAACACCTAATTCGTCCGTCTTTAAAAAGGGGATTGCAAGCTCAATATGGTGTCTGTTTTCAACCAAATCTACACGATTCTGATGAAAGACGATTTGTATTATTCTGACTACCAACTGTCAACTCTCCAATACGCAAGAATCCAAACAACGCCAAACAAAAAGCCGCAAAAAACAAAAGTGTCTTTAAATGCGAGGAGAGATAGCTGGCAAGGCATTAATAATATTTTTTAGTTAATCAATAGCAATGGGGAGTATTGCGCCTTTTACTGTTTTAACCTTTTCATTCCTTCCAGCATATTTTAAACCATAAGAAAAGAAGTTATGTCCTCGCATCCTACAAGTTTACATTTTAAACCAACATCCGATAAATATGTTCTTGCTGTACTCCATGCTTTACCAGTAAGCGATAAATATGCAATGAATTGCTTTACGTGAGAGGAGCTAGGGGCCAAAACTCAGGAAAATTGTGAAGGTTTAAGAGATTTAAAAAGGCGTCTAGTCTTGTATGATAGAATTCTCTAGTATTAGTAGAAAATTCCCGTGGAACAACTGCTTATAACGGGTCTGCTTTATATGCCAAACTTCTGAACCTTCTATATTGCTGTCGAGAAATAGAATCAGAATTTTTTTTGAATATCCTTAAATATGATTGGATATATCCTGAAAACTTAAAGACATTGAAAACAAAACTCACGCTCGGATTAAGACCATAACATTATTATTTATGACCGATACCAAGGCGTAATTATCCGTCCTAAGTAATATTTTCTTGTTAGATAAATGCTTCCCCCAGATGCACATTGCTAAAATGATAGGTACTTGCTTTAAAATGTTAAATTTTTCCCGACTGTATTTTCCTTATTGTGACTTTTGGTTTTTGAAGAAAGTATTTCAACATACCCATAAGGTTGAAGATTTGTCTCTAGTGGAAGTTTGACTTTCATTTCTTTAGTGTTTACTTCCAAAAATACTAAACATGTGGTTGGTCCCATTTTTTTTTTCCGCCAACGAAACATCTAGATCATTGCAAATATTAAGAAATGTGTTCATTAGTTTTAAACAAGTGCCCTCTGCTCCAGTGAACAAGAAATTATCCAAGAAAAATGGACTATTGATGTTAGACTACTTTTATATTTCACTGGCCATTCCAAAAATGTAGAATTTTTTTTCAAACGTAGCACAAGTTACTGAACATCCCATGGTAACAGACGAAAAGCACTTTTTATGTCCATTTTGGACCATAATACACCTGTTCCAATGGTTCTATAGTAGTATGGAAAGATGTATACGGAACAGATCATATCTCGGGAGCATATCATATCAGAACAGAACATATCTCCTAGCGTTTTAAGGCGGAATTGTTCATCATATTTGCGTAAACCTTCACTTGATCGCAGTGCCCCTAAGCGGGTTACTTGCATGTATTTCAATAGTTCGTCTACTTTCTGGGGAACTTTCTGTGAATATGCTATTGAATAATATAAAAGCATCTTTCCTTTGTCTTAAGGTTGGGAAACAAGCTCACCATTAATTATAACAAGCTCTGAGGATACCAATGTCTGATTTTGTGGCGAGTAGTCAAAAAGGAATAATTGCTCCATTTTTTATTTTGTCCCTCGCCCCTCGGAGACATGAGACCCTAGGGTGTCATTAACTAGAATAATAGAATCCGGTTCGTCGGTTGCGATACTGATTGCAGTACTTGGTGTATGATCAGGAACTGGATTCATCGGTTCTCTTTGATATACTATTTCTTCGTCTTTTGTCTTCTTTAGTTTTTTTACCTCTGCCTCCTCTGTTTGTTAACGATCTGCGGATTTCCTTTTAGGCATGGTGAACTAAAACTCATAATTATACCAAAAATATTATCCTCAATTATTTATTTAAGTGTCCATATAAATTAAGTAATATTTGTTCATTCTAAACAATATAAATACCAATTGTATACAATGTTACTTTATCATACCTATTGCTTGTCACTTAAAACTTAAATGTTGCATAACCATGAATTGGCTCAGAAGAGTCTTATGTAAAGCTAATTATCAAAATAGTTCATTTCTCTCCTCTATGTGAACTGTTTCAAAGATTACCGGCCGCGCAGAAAGGTCTGGTTACAGAGTTATTATTAGCTAATTATCGCTGCATCAGCTATCTGTAGGTCAATAATCGCGTTCAACTTTGACGGCGTGAGAAAATTTATTCACCAAAAATTGTGCATAAGTGCGGCAAAGCAATACAAACAATTATTAATTAAAGGAAAATTGATTTAAAATAAATACGTAAATGGCTGGGAAGGTAAGTATTAGCTTTGTTTCTAAATTACAGTTAAATTCATGATGTTAACAGTTAAATTAAAGAAGGAATGATTTCAATTTTCACTGAATGTAACCTTGTGGTAGCTTTTATGCAAACATCATGTTTTAAGAAAATTTTAATAGTTTGAACGTGCATGGGACTCACATCATCTAGGACAATAGTGCTCTCCGAAAACCTATTCCGGAAGTCCGAGTGTGGTTTAAGAATTAAGATTTTGAAAGAGTTTTTCCTCGTTGTGGATAGTACATCAAATCGGCTTAAAAATGAGCAAGGAGAAAACCCAGACTTTTCCCTGTACTTAATCTTAAAAGATTTGCTTTCTACGACTTGAGGTATTTACAGTTGACATTTTATTTTTTTAAATTTATAAAAACTAAGAATGAAATCTTTAAATATATTACCTCGACGAAAATTGATGCACGTTTTATCGGTGATATTTATAGAAATTTTTTATCATACTTCCCGGATGCCGGG
>JAULBM010351414.1:0-12138 GCA_032357055.1 Geukensia granosissima | reverse complement strand
CATAGAACACACAACACTACACTGAAAACTAAAGCTGGAGTAACACGAACCCTACAAAAACCAGGGTCAGTTCAGGTTCTCAGGAAGGGTTAGCAACTCCCGCTCCACCAGTTGCACTGGTCGTGTTACTCGGTAGTCAAAGCCAGTAAAATGGTCACACTCGATGTTAGTCACAACCGATATAGGAGGAACTTACGTAACCCTGATTTTAAAATTTTTTTAACGAACTATTTTCAACTGCGATTAATTTTGATGCAAGTGTAGAGGAAAGTACGTAGGGACTTTCTTGCCCACATTGCAACACAAGCGTAATAATTCAACAAAATCAATCAACAATGATATTCAGATAAATCTGCGGCAGAATTTTCCAAAGGGTTTATAATGTATGTGTATCGGGTGATAGGCTGTTTTTTAATAAAAAGTTTCAAAACGATTTCCAATAAAATGAGGCCCGGTCGATTCAGATAATCAACAACTATCAACAGAGATATTGGTTTAATAAACGCGGCTTTAACTGTCATTCTTGAAATGAAAGAAAACGCTTCATTCCTTGTAATGCACATTGTAGATGTTCTTCCTGCTGGATTTGGCTTCTCAATTTAACAGTGCATTAATTTTGGCTATCTTATGTTATTGGTCTTATGCTTCTACTGAGAGGTTACGAGCATGTCAAATTTCACCATATTTATGTATCTGTGGTTAACTAAATTTTTAAAAGTTTAAATTACTCAATGGCGACTTTGTAGACAGAGGATGACTTCTTAATGCTCCATTTTATTTATAAAAATTTGATGTGCCGTTCAGCGAAAGACAAATAATAAAATTTGATCCGATCAGGCACAGTGATTTTTTAGATTTAGATTTTCTTAAAGGACCACTCAAAACTGACTACGGCTTACCTGCGTGATTGCTTCATCGTATATTATTCAAGAAAGTCAAAACCAGGCTCCATTGTTTGATAGGCTAGTTGAGATTTAGTCAAGCATATCGCAAATGTTATATTCAATTGAACAGGACGTTGTAGAGAAATATTTCTTAGTTAATATATTTGGTGAAGGAACGATGAACATGTGAATGCATAAATTAAAAAAGTCTAGTCAGAAGGAAGCCATTTGAATCTCCGATAATATTTGACATATGTGGCGAGCATGGCAATACATTTCTTAATCATGTATCTAGGTTAAATGGATATAGCGACTTATAGCTTTTCACAAGGCATGGCATTCAATCCTTGTTGAGGGCAGTTTTGTAGAAAAAGTCTAGATTTGTAACTGAGCTCTGTTTTTTTGTGGTTGGAGTGCAGGCTCTCGTTCATTAATCCAATATCTTTTTAATTTCATATGAATAGAACAAAAATGCAATGGTGTCTTTCGCCCTAGCCACAACTTCCTGACAACAGCCCAAAGGGAAAATGCCATTCGAAACCATTTCACCAGTTAGAAATATATTGGTTTATTTGTGTCAATTTATTTAGGTGTCCAAAGCTCATCTTCATTTTGAATGATATTTTTCCAACAATTTCTATCACTGTCCTTCAGTTGTCCAAAACTTTACAAAGTCCCATTTAAAACGCCTAAATCTAATTTAAAAAAAGTCACATGCTTGTTATGTCAATTATAAAATCACATGTTCAAAAATAAATGCAGTAGGAAGTTATTTCCTGTTGTACTTTTCGTTTAAACATAGGTTTTCAGTAAATCATAATATCGCCGTTAATCTAAAAATAATGATCTGTTTCTTTGTGTAACAGGAAAACGAAAATGATTTCTCAGTAGTAAGAAAACTCAGTTAATTCATATATTAGGGAAATTTTAAACGTAAAAGTGGAAGCGATTGCTGGTTAACTTTTTATTTTTAACTCACACCTTTTGGGAAAAGGATTTTATTTGAATTGATCGTGTTTTGCTCTATAAGATCATTTTGAAATTATGCAAAAACATATATTATATTTTAAATTCAATGACTAATACAGTTAATTGAACTTTAGCTGTTACATGGACGATTTCACAACAATTACTACAGAAAAGATGATTTCCAAGCACCAACAATGTTTATACACTGTTTGTATATCTTGTATCTGAATTAAATACGGGAAAGGCTTGTTTTTATGTAAAGTCGTCGATAATGTTTTAAAAAGCTACGCGTGTATAATATGAGTGAGGCCTTTCACACAAGTGCTCAATAAAAAATGAAGACATTTGACGCTTGTAAATGAATTGATTATTTTTATTCGTTTTGCAGTTTTGCACAAACAAAAATCTGCTGAAATGTGACTGTTTTATCAACAATTAGGTTAAATTGTAATAGAAACTAGTCATTCGACAGTCTTATACTTTTTCAAGTCTAGGTACACATGGTACACTATACTAATCTAACACAATTGTTAACAAAAAAAAAATTATGTTATTTTTTTCAACTTTGCCGCTCTTGACACATTAACCCAAGCCTAACCCCGCATTAGTTGTTGTGGGGTTCACGTTACTCTATCTTTAGTTTTCAGTATAGTGTTATGAGTACTGTGTTTTTATCTTCGATTTTTTAAATCAAAAAATGATATCAGCCGTTGTCATGGTTGTGGGATTTTAATTTTTTACCATATTCAGCTAGTAATATAACAATTACCAGTGATAATTTCCTGCAATAGGGGGCTTGGGTGGCCAAGTGGTCTAGGTAGATGGTTTAAACTTACCTGTAAATTTTCGTCTGTGATATTTTATTTTAACAAATCTTTTGTTTCTTCTGCCTGTGATATTGCTTTTTACAGTTTAATCTTGACTTTTAAGACTATTTTTTATTTCTAAATAAACCTAGTCAACAATTTTAGTACTGAATATTTTACTTTTGATTTAATTTTATTAAATACTGTGTATGTTCCCGCCGCGATATGGCTGAAATACTGCCGACGTGGCGTTTAACGTTCTATACAAAAACGGGTTGAGTTTATTGAACGGATGCCACCAGTGGAGCAGGAGTGCTTACCCTTCCTGAACTCGCCTTAGTTTTCATAGGGTTCGTGATACTCTTGCTTTAGTTTTCAGTATAGTGTTTTGAGAACCGTGTTTGTCTTTCGTTTTTGTCCGCATTCCTGTCTGTGATCTGCCTCTTTGGTGTTTTCGATTTTGTAATAAAAAATGATATCAGCCGTTCTGGTATTTTAATTTTTAAGATATTCAGCGAGTAATATAACAATTACCAGCGTAAATTAATTGCAATAGGGCCTTGGTGGCCGAGTGGTCTAGGTAGACGATTTAAACTTACCTGTTCAGATCACTGTAGCCTATCACCGATACGGCGTGAGTTCTCGCCTGGATCGGTAAAAAAACACGGCTTGAGTTTAACTCCAATCGCAAGTGAAAAGTTTTTTCAGTTACCTGCCCAAGGTCGGTGGTTCTCCCCGGCTACTCCGGCTTCCTGCACCAGTAAAACTGACCGCCGCGATATACTGAAATATTGCGGAAAGTGGCGTTGAGCCCCAACCAAACAAACAAAATTACTTGCAATAAATCAAGTGTAATTTTTGTTTTCTGAATTTAAGGAACAACTTGTTTTGTATCATTATTAAGAAGACAGATAGATTGAAAAAAGATAGCACAAAATGAGTCAAACTACAAAAAACAGCGCTATTTTTATTTTTTAGTCTATAAAGTGCATTGGGAAAGTTCAGACCACCTCTTATTCCTATTCCTTCCTTCTCGAACTCGTTTTTTCGAAGTGTAAACAAACATTCAAACATTGTCTATGATAAACCGGATAATAATCCAAAAAGGTAACAATTCTAGACAAACAATAAATACTCTTGCTCATATATATGGAATATTTTTATTTTCGACCTTACATTATAAATGGGGATGGCTAGACTTTATCATGCAAAATTCTTACGATACTGCTTGCAGGATGATATTAGTGGATAGTTAAATAATAAAATTGAACGAAAAAATCATTTGAAAGGGCTTTATCCGAAATACAAAATTAGGATTTGGTTCACTAAAATTGGGTTTCAGAACTAAAAAAAAACTAGTCATCGGACAGAAATCTTAAATCAGGAACTTTAGTAGCTTGAAGTAAAATAATGAAATTTTGCGTTGTTGCATTCTGGTTCATTGCTTTTGCATGTAACTCTCCAAAGTTGAATTTTTGACTCGGGAAATGTCATATTCCATATTTGTGACAAAGTGTATAAATAACATAAACGTCAAACCATATCTCCGTATTCTGTCATTCATAAATTACCACCTGCGCTCGATTTTGTTTTGATATGGCTGTTGTATTTTCTACTGATGTCTGTGTTTCTTTTTTCCCCGTTGGATTGGTTTTTAACGATTTCTGTGTGCCTCCGTTTGTATCTTAGAATTTGGTATATAATAGCCCATTTCAGGGTTTCTTTCTTTTCGTTCAAATTTCGATATTTACATTTTCGGTCACGTGACAACTCTCGGGTGGTTACATTGGAGTCTATGGAAATGATCCACTAAGTCTAGACATTTTCGCAAATTTTGAAACAAATATGTGGATATTTATTCCATGCCTCAACGAGTAGCTTCCCCATTAGCAAAAAAAGCAATATATGACAGCAATCTGTGTAATTAACACGGAATTTAAGTCACTTTTGATAAGAATCCAGTAGGTGAAATTCAGGGCTGCTCAAAAGTCTTTACACATAGGCCGGAATATTGACTTTGTAGTCTGTTGTTGTTTATGTGAGAAGAGATACCCCGGAGTGAAAAGACTAATTAATCAGACGATTTGAGACATTATTTCTGAAGTATGAGTTTACTAAACGATCACACTTTTGAGTAATGATCATGTGTTGTTTTTTTTTTGTTTTATTTGTCAACAGTTTTCATTACTTGAATAAGTGTTCAACTGTTCTCCTGAATGAACTAATACATTTACTTCGAATGACCACAGATATTAAAAAAGGATTAGTAAATATTTTTTAAAAGTACATGTATTTTTGTGAAAAATTTATTATTTAAAATAAATTGATGATATAGCCAAGACAAAAGTTTTTCAACCATATTGTGTTATGTTTTTAAAATTGTGAAAATTGTGGATGTTCAGATACATATTACAAATTAATTTCAGCTGGCATCAAACATTGCTACTTAATATATTACCAGTATTAAGTTATTCAAAACCATGTCAAAATTTATATGGTACATAACTGAATTTCCATTCTAATAAGAAATGCATACATATAAATATTCATAAAAATTTCATGTTTTTTTACATAAAAGGAGGTGGAGTCAGAATTAGGTGAAACAAACTGCATTTCATGTTTAATAATGTTGAAGGGGAGCATGGTGAACAAATTTTAATTGTTAAAATATATTGACCACTTTGATGCTTTTGACAGCTAAGCCATTTATGACTTGATAATTTTCAAAATTTTATACAATTTAAAGTAACAAGGTTTTGATGTAAAAAGTAAAATATATCCTTCTAACTGGCACTGCATACACATGGAAGTAAGCATTCAGGGCTGTCTAGTATTATTTGCACCCTTAAAAAAGTGATAAATATTAAATGCCTACTAAGTATATCAAGAAATGAGGAAAAGATGCATGTGAAACACAAAGTTTAATCATTACGAAAAGAATTTTTAATCATACTTAAATTTTTAGGAAACAATTCTTTGATTGAGTTTATTATATGCAACTTTAAAGACAAAAAAGGACATCTATTAAATTTTGTAGTTTTGACTTGATCCAACGCTTTGTCATTAGCCAGTAGACATTCTGTGCAGTAACCCACCAGCATTCTATCAATACATTGTGATAAAAACTTAAAATCATGTCACCATAAACAGTCTGGTCAATCTCATTTGGAGAAATATCGGAGAAGGCAAAGTTTAGTTTGTATGTCCAGAGATATATATCAAAGAAATGAAGAAAATATCATTTTGCAAAATCCCAACACTAAGTATCAAAATGTTTGACCCATATCAAATTAAATCTTTCAGTGTTTGTCATATTTCCTATAATAATTTTTGTATTTATTCACAAAAATTAGTGTCAAACATGCCTATTTGTATTTCTAAAATAACCTTAGGGGGAATATTATAATCTCTTTTATATGACAGGGGCAGGCCTGGAAAAAGGTTGACTAGGGACACTTTGAGTGGGGATAGGTGAGCCCGGCTGATATTTTTAATAACAAACAAATTACTGTTATCACCGCAGTACAGGCAGTGGCATGATATTTCAGATAACACATGTAAGACAACAAATTACGACGGATTTCATACTTTGAATGTGTTCACGGCACAACCCCCTGACGATTTCAAACACTCGCTGAGTCTGAATTGTGCCTAGCTCAGCATTAAAACTTAACGTATTTCATCTTCCAGTTCTGCGGATACCGAGTGTCGTTTATATTCAGTTCAATAACGCACCGTATATCCACCGTAGTGGTTTAAAAAACGATGTCTTAACGTGTGATCCTACGGGAACTGCTGACATTTTGCCCAGAGTCATGTGACAAATCTAGAAAAAAACGTTTCCGTTTCAACTAAAAACCTAAAACCCCGAAATGGTCTATTACAGGATATGCGAAAAATTTAGATCTGTTTTTTACACAATTCCTTGATATTGGAAATATTATCTTTGTTTCCAATATATAATACGCTTTATTTATTTGATTTAAACGACAAATGATTATTCAAAAAGTTCAACAACAACATATGAAAATTGTTGCAGAGCTTGTAAAGAATGCTTTAACCAAAATAAAATGAACAACTAGTTGTTGGTTATTGCAATGGCAAGGAGAACAACTAGTTATTGGTTATTGCAATGGCAAGGATTTAACAGAATCAAAGAAGGCAGATCGCCTGTTTAAGGAAAGCGTTGCTTTTGCATCACTTCCTTGTCATACGTACTGATACAAAATGGTTGAAATGAATGGCGAATTCAACATACTAGTATAAATCACCCCCTTGTCAACAAAGTAGAGGCAAGGTGTATGAAAACGAAACTTATGAAGGTTGTAAGAGTAACTATAAAAATAATCCCCTACTGGAAAATGTGAAAAATAGTGTACTTTAAACGTAAAATGCCTTTATTTTGTCAGACCACATGTTTCCATGAAAGTCAGAAAAACTATTGCATGTTATGTAACTGTTATTTGATAAGAAATTTATAGGTCCGTCCTACGCCAATTCATGTTGACTTTGAAACGGTCACGCGCAAAGCTGTTAGACTATTTCTCACATATGCCAGAACCGAATGCTGTAGATTTGATCGCAAACAAGTTCGATGGAGTTTAATTCAAAGATTAAGACTTCTTATAGAACAAAAGATAATTTGTCAGAAGTTGGGAAGTGGTACACATTTGATAAGGACACTAATGTTTAATAAAAGCTGAAACGATATTAAAAATCACGAAAGTAATACAATAAACCCCAAATGTAATGCCAAAGGGAAAACATGTAATGCAAAAAGGAGAAAATTGTTTGTAGCGAAATACGTTGATAAGAAGGACAAAGAAATATACACTTATAACCTATGGATTTAAAAGCCAAATATTTCAAATTGTGCTTAAATACTGATACCCTTCTCCTAAAATAGTCGACACTTTCTCACTCTGTTTTGAATCGGAAAATCTAATATAAGGTGATTTCGTTAAACGTAAGCACTGTTTCCACAAGTTGTTGATATATAACAGCAAGACAAAATATAAGAAGAAACATTCGAAGATAACAAAGGGGCAGACAAAAACCGTTAGGTCGGAAGACAAATCACTAGTAGAAGATATTTTTTTCTTGATCAGTTCTTATATTATTGTTGTTTCATTTCATGATAATTCTCTAAAATCATGAAGTTTCACCAGCCTACACAAAATGTATACCTGACTGAACTAAGCCAATGTTAACTTACATGAAACATTTTACCGAAACAAGCTGCGCGTGCCAGAATCTGTATTTTTACAGGAGCTGTTCCTTTTAAATAAGAAAAAAGAAAAAAAAATATTTAAAGAAAAAATTATATGAAAAGTTTTTTATTGATAAATTAATATTTTTAAGTATTTCTATGCTCCGTCTATAAACAATTTCTCTTCGATACGTTAAATTATTATCTCCAACAGTTATGAAGAAGCGAGACTGAAGAAAAGAATTTATATTCTTATTGAACAAAAAATTGAATAAAAATGCACCGAATTTGCATGTCGACAGAGACGTAACATTTACTTCAGCCTAGAGGGAATATGTGACAACCAATTTTATTTATTGTTCTACAGACGCGCATATATATATTTTGTACTTGATAATAATAATAAATGAATTAATAGGCACAGAATAAATTATCGTCACTTAAAAATTATTTGGGGTAAAAATGTATATTCTTCGCCCTCTTTCCATGCTTATTTGTTCTCGTTTTATTGTAAAAGTTGAATCAGAAAAGGGGCTTTCTGTCTGGCTGTCTTTATGCCGCCATATTGTGCAACATGCTTTCCAAATGCGTTTATTTAAGGCAAACGAAATAAATTTAAACACACCTTGTGACGCGTTCAGGATTATAAATATTTACGATAGGGCATTCAAAAGAATCCACCGATAGATGAAACCTGATATCCAGGTGACACCAGTGAGACTTGAAAGCTTTAATTTGTGTATATGATAAAGGTGTTGCAATTACGCTTATTTTCGATTTTACCGGTAAGCTTTCCTTTTTATGCATAGCCAACAGAAATAAAATAATATTTGAAAGAAGCATATACCCTGCGGGCGAAGCAATTGTAAATAATACCATTGTTGGTTCTGAAATATAACAATGCACTCCTCCATAAACTAAATATCCAACATTCGACTTAGAATATATGACGTTATACAACATAATTATATCCACAAAAATAACAGAAACACACTAAACATATATGCAGTAAACAGCTATGACTTGTCTGAACTGATTGGTGTTTGGTGTGAAACGAAATAAAAATAGAATGCCCGAAACATATGAATGAAACTAAGATACATCTGCATTTTTGATTCTACCCGGAAAAATAACCATCATTCCAATAGCGGCACAAAGCTTCTCATTGTAAGTTGCATTAAAGCCAAATAAGTATAACGTATACGCTACCATCAAACGGATAGACAGTAGCAAAGTAATTAGTCCGGATGTAGTGCGAAGATCTTTAAATAACACACAGTCAGTGTGAAAATCAGTGATATAATTGATGTCAAAGAACATACCGCTGACACAATTCCCTCAATAATATCGCCGCCGTTGTCGATTGGGTCCATTACGGTAATCGAGACAAATAAACCCTGGCTTCAATTAATAATAACACTGTTTATGCTGTATAAAATACTTATATATGAAAAAACTGTTTTATCTGTAGACAATATTACTTCCCTTATATTGACTTTTAGAACAAAAGTAATACTCTAAAACATCAATAGTTTCCAAGTGATGGTGTAAACATACTAAATATGTTCCTTAACATTTCAACCAAATTTTGGATTTTTCAAATTTGTCAAGCCATTTTACCTTAAGTTTAACTTGACCGAAACCATATATAGCCTGAATCGCACGTGTATGCTGTACCTTGTCTAAAATATCACCTGACATTTAAAGTCTTGTAGTGAAGGGGAACCTCCTATCTATAAATAGCATTTTGACTTCCAGGAAATCTCTTCTTATAGGCCATGTATTAAGAGGGTTATAACTTCTTTCCACATCGCCAGACGTGAACAAGATTAGACCCAAATTAATTCGAACAAATTTATCTTTCAGTAGCAACGTTACATTGCAGGGTCTGCCAATTGCTCCATAAAACCTCTTTCAAAGTTACTGACAGTAATTCTATCAGCAGTAAAAATGGTCTCCAGAGTTACTGTGAAACAAGCCATTCTAGAAGTGGCGTGAATCAAATGTGGATTCTAAAAAATTCCAAAGATCTGTTAGAATGCCTCAAATCAAGGTCCCTTACCTCTTGCAATAGCATCAAAACATTTGATTTTTCCACCCTCTATACTACTATTCCACATTCAAAACTCAAAGAAAAATTAAAAGCCTTAGTTCACCTCTGTTTTGTTAAAAAAAAGATGGCAAACGCAGATACAAATATTTGGTTCTAGGGAGGGACCAACCTTATTTTGTTATTAACCACTATGATTCTAACAAATAGTACTCTGGAGATGACATTTGCGGAATGTTAGATTCCTTGATTGGAAACATTTTTGAATGTTTGGCGGTCGTGTTTTGGTGACTAAGTTGACCGCGTCTATCCCATTGAATTTGAAATCAAAGATACAACAGAAACAGAAAAGTCTGCTTCTTGCCTAGACTTACACCTAGAAATTGATAGTAAGGGCGTGTTTCGAACAAAACTTTACGTCAAGAGATATGACTTTGATTTTCCGATTGTAATTTTCCATTCATGTATAGCAACATTCCAGCCGCACCCACTTGCATATGGAGTGTATATTTCTCAATTGAAACGTTACTTCCGTTCAGAATTTTATTGATTGAGGGTTGCAGCAGACAAGAAAGCTATTGAGCCACAGGTTTCCCAGGAAAAGATTAGAATCAAGTTTTTCGGTCGCTATCATGATTTGGTTGACCGGTACTAAATATCCATTTCACAAATGACAATGGAAAAACTTCCCGTTGTCCTGAATGCAAATCCGTTCCTATATCAGCTGTGACTAGCGCGATTGTGACTATATACCGGTTTTGACTACTGAGTAACACTGCGGGGTGCCACTAGTTGAGTAGGAGTTTCTTACCCTTCCGGAACCCCTGAGCTCACCCCAGATTTTTTTTATTGGGGTTCTTGTTACTCATGCCTTAGTTTTCCATGTTGTCTTTGCATTATTTTATTCAAGTATTGTACAGTGAATGTCATTGTCTTGTTTATCCTCTGAAGACAAAATCGTTATGGCATTTTCACATTCGGTTATGGCGTAGGTTTAGAGAATTTACATATATCGAAGATTAATAAAATTGGTTATGTTTTAAAGTTAGACAGAGGCATAAACCAATCAGCTAATAAATCAATATTCCATGACAGATGAATTGTCACTGGGTTTTGCTACAATGAGTTACACGACGGGTTCCACTAGTGGAGCAGGAGTTGTTCATCCTTCCTAAACACCAGAGCTCAAACCCTGGTTTTTGTAGGGTTCGTGTTACTCTAGCTTTAGTTTATAGTGTAGTGTCGTGAATTCTATGTTTTCATTTCGTTTTATTTTGTTGGCCATGGTCTTGTCTTCCGATTTAACGATTTATGTCTGCCCATTTGGTATCTTCGAATTCCTCTTAAAAAGATTTTTGTTAGTGTTGGCCTTTTTTCGCGAATACAAGTGACTTCGTAGTATAAAACCAGCGAAGTTTGTAAATAAATCTTGGGCATTAAAACTGTGTATTACCAACGAATAATGTCGGATGTATCTAATTACAAGTGTACCAATGTTGAATGATAAGGGGAACTTTCAATACGTAATGTGCTCATTTCATTTCAAGGTGTAACCTTTCAACGGTAGCAATAAATCAAAAACATTGGAAAACCGATCCAAACATTGTAAAATAAAGTTCTCTTAGCAAAACAAACTGAAATATCCAGTAAATTTGAGCGAAAAAGAGAACCATACATACAACTTGAAGGTGCATGAAGTAAGTCGACATTGGCAAGTGTGTCTGCTCAGGAGGTAACTTGCCATAAAAATATTCCACTGAGTCGTGCTTATTTCTGCAAAGCAGCACATTATAAAAAGGACCTGATATGTACGAGTTTTGACGTTTTTACAATATTTTGGTCAATATTCGGATTAATTTCATGCATTTTTTTTTATTTACTTGCAAATGCTTTTCGGATTGCCAATGTGAAGACCATATATGATTTGTGATATAGGCCGGATTTTTACCGTGGTCATTCAGGGCATTCTAGGCTTTCTTATCTATGATTGTGTTTCCCCAGGTTCCAGCATGGCTCAATATCCACAAAAACTATTTCTTTTCCAGTTATACAAGTCTATATAATCAGGAATTTCTCACTCTTGGTGTAATACTGGTCATGTTGTTGAAAAATATTCACTTTGACAAAAACGCTTATTCTGGGAGAATAAACCATACAAAATTGGAATCAAACAGCTTTGGTCATAACAACCTGATTTACTATCAGGATCCCAATACCAGC
>JAULBM010351403.1:0-12139 GCA_032357055.1 Geukensia granosissima | reverse complement strand
TCTTGTGAACCCCTTAATCCCTAATGTTGTTTTAGTGTTTTTTACCTTAATTAATAAATGTTGGAGAAACGTGAACATACCTAAATAGTTGACCTTTGATTACAACTCTTACATGTATATCACCTTTGGCCAAAAAAAAATTACTTTAATTGTATTACATGTACAGGTAAGTTGTGAGTTATCACTAAGTGAACCTATATCAAATTTAGTATTGCACAAACGTTTGAAAGATGACCATCTTTAATTTGTTCAAGAAAAAAGATCTGATACAATCTGAAAAGTCTGAACTATCTGAAATAATCGGGCAAAGTGCTTGATAGGAGGCCAATGCTGCAGTTCACAAGACTAACTCGATAAAAACTCCTTGATCTTCAAAACATGGAAAATATGAATGTACAATTTTTTTTCTTCATTTTGCAATTTGCCAAAATAAAAACCGCTAAATTTTTTGCTGTACATTTTCACCTCAAAATTGCCAAATTTTACACCTGCAAAAATAACCCCCTAAATGGTACCATTAAAAGCAGAATATTTTGTAGGTCCATTGCTAAAATTCAAAATCTGATTAGTTGTTTCAAAGAACTGATGATTTAAACACAGAGTTTAACTTTGATGTTACAATTTAATTACATATACAGGGAATAAGGCCACAAAAAATAAACTTTCTGTTTAAATTATTGCTACTTCTGCAGATCAGAAAATTATGTCAAAATATGCAAATGTAAAATTTTCTGTGTTTAATGGCCAAAATTATATTGAAATCTGCCACAACAAATGACTTCACAATAATTTTTTTTAAATGTGGTTTTATATGAAATATATAGTGAAAAATACTTTTTTAACATCTCTGTATCATGTGTATATCACATTGATAATAACATGCATGAAAATTTCATGTGGAAAATAAAAGTTATGTGTGGGATGAGAAATATGTGTTGGATCATGTATTAAATTTTTGATAGTTAAGGTGGGAAGGAATTGGGATATAAGGGGGTTAGGAGAGAGCAACTTTGGAGTGTAAGTCAGTTGCAAAAAGCCAAATTCAAGATGCCTTCAATGTCTAAAAACATTTTCAAAATGAGAAGGCAAGATGGGATAAAGTTAAAACTGGCAGAGAGTAACCCTCGTTCTTCACCTTATTTTCCCCTGAGTACCCCATTAATTGACAGCACAGTCTATGCTATTTATGCCAGAATATTCCACTCATTCACTATAATAGCCGTTGAAGTTAGTCTGAGAATCACGCACTGTTTTGTTGATATATTATGGGGAACAATGTTTTGTCTCTCCCTGCACGAGTTTTAACATTGTATAGAATACTCTGATTTTTCTCTGTTTTATGGAAGTTTAATGGAAAAAGAACATTTTTTATTTCCAATTAAGGGCCCACAGGAGGCTACATGATTATAGTGTACATACAAAAGGAAAACAGCATTGATCCATAGAAAAGTACAATTACATATAAATAGCCATATTTTATATTGCTGCTTTTAAATTACCCAAATGCACTCAGTATCTTCTGCTTTTCAGAAGTAAGAAGATAAAAAAATTTTTGTGCATTATCTAAAAATCTAAAATTTGAATCTTCGTTTTAGACCAGCTCAAAAAGAGTCTCATCAGAACATTTCTACACAGTATCAAAAAATGAGTTTCATCTCCTGTAGCAGTTAATGCTAAGTTTTTATTGATTACACAGTAACAACAGAATGCTATACAATCAATTGATCTTTTTTTTTTGCAGTTTAAGTATACTGACAAAGTTGACTGGGTACTATTATTTTTTGGGACTCTTTTCGCCATTGCACTCGGATGTTGTATGCCAATAAATTTACTGGTTTACGGAGAAGTAGCCAGCGCCTTAATTTATTACACACAATATGTGGAACTTACAGCAATACAAAAGTAAGTGTACAGATGTTAAATATACAGTCTGTATTGGGAGTGGGGGTCACACACACAGTATGTGGAACTAAAAGCAATACAAAAGTAAGTGTTTTGATTTTATTAACAGTCTGTAGGGGGTCATTGATACAGTATGTAATTAATTGGCACACAAGTCCATACAAAATTCATATAAGTGGGTGGTATGGGTAATTTCATGCAACTTTTTTACCGCTTTTATTTCATGTGTTGTGCTAGAGGGTCTTTATATGGTGTGTTTCACATATCTTGATCAAAACACAACATGCAAGGTAAATTCTAATTCTTTGTTCCTCATGGAATAACATTTTATTTCTTGTACCTCCATGTGAGGGACCCTCTGTACGACCGACTAAGAAGTTATTACAGATTCTGAACATAATGCAAAACAAAAATCTTCCATACTCGATACTTTACCAGAAAGACCATGTCACCCTCCTCTAGCTACATGTAATATACCTTAACAATAAAGTTCTACCTTATACATGTTATATGTTTTATTTTTTGATTTACTATTTTTATTGGTCAATTTATCTTTTTTTCTCTGGATGTAGCTGCCTTTTGCAGTTTTCCTAAATAAGGGTATATTTTGATCTGAGCTTTTCTAAATTTTGGTTCTAATGTTACTCCTTGAAATATGTATACAGCATAAAAGAATTCACCATAATTATACAGCATTGGTAAACATTTTTTTTTATTATACAACTACCACGCTTTTCTTGTATCCTGTATCTAGGTAGGTTTATTAAAAGATTTAATTCAATTCAATTGTCATTGAAGCCTTTAAAGGACACTCCAATTGTAAACAGTCTGATATTTAAATCCTTATTATATTTGTCCTTTTGTCAGGTGAAACCAGATAATAAACGGGTATAAAGCTACATTTCACAGCTTGATGTTCCTTAACACTAAATAGAAAATTTATATTTGATACTGGTAAAGTGTCAGGTTTCTGTTATTACATTCAAACTTTGTACTGTATGTGATTTTTCAGTAAACTGATTTTTTATGTGGAAAATACAAGTCGTTTAGTTCAAAAGGTGGAATTTTGTAAATTCCATTTTGTTATGGAAATGAAAATAAATGGGATAAATGTCAGAGAGACTGCACTCCAACTACGAGAAAAACAGAGAAATTTACAAATCTAGAGGTCTACACAATTTTATACTGTACTTTTCAGTCTATTTGATATTTCCCCCTAAATATAGCTGCTGTTTCCATTACAAAACTATGAGGAAATTTCAGATTAGGCCTATAGCCCAATAAATACAGTAAAATTCATCAACAGTTCATTTTACAAATGCAGTCTCATAATAAAAACTCAAATCAGATTTTATTGTTCTTTGCTACTTTCAAGTTAAATGGAATCACAGTAGGATTTCTGAAATTAAAGTACAGTGAAACCTGTCTAATCCAAACACCCTTGGGGCCACAGTTTTTATTTGTTTAGATTCTTAAAACTTAGACTAAATATAAGGTTTGGTTTACACAGGTTTTCAGTTTACTCAGGGTTTGTGATCGGTTTTCCCAGGTTTCACTGTAATAAAAAAAAATTATATAATTTGTGACATTCAGGCTTAGTGTGATGCATGATTGGCATTTTTTAGTAAGCAACACATGGGATAATAAAAAAATCAGTGTGAATGTGTAGAGCAAACAATTATTCTCATAGTATGTCAAGCTATTGTGGAGTTTCCAGCTTAATTAAATTATATTAGCTTTCTGCATTTGTATTTATTATTAAACAAAAGAAGACTTACCTTATGGTTAATGGTTAACGGTTCATTTTGAAAACAATTCAATAAAGGTTCACATCCGATTATCTGCCCCTGAATTCTCTATCGAGATTTAACGCTGAGGATTTTTGGCAAGAGTGCTAAAGTTAAAAATATATAAAATAATTAAGAAAATTGTGCACAGTTCTGTTATTTGGTCTCTCTTGCATGATTCATAGAGGAAGACAATAACTTTTGAAATTCCATTCAGGCCAACCTCAAAGTCTTTTTGCAGGTTGTTTAGTTTTAGTTTATTGTCAATTTACAGTGTGAACATTTCTAAACATCTAGATAGACCCCTTTAATGTAACTGCATTCCTGTTATTAGCACTTGTGGTTTTGCAACCTGACCTCATAATGCTGGTGTTGTCACATTTAATTGTTCTTTGACATCATTCTTGTAGGAAATATTATCATTTTCCACCCAAGGTATATGATAAGGCATGTCTGATCAAATTATCAAAGGAGTCTAAACACATTTACCTAAATCAATCCAGAAAAGCTTGGTAGTGTGAACAGACCCTTGGGGGGGGGGGGTACTCAACACCATCACAAAAATAAACACTACTCCTTAAATTTCCTTTATATTTTGTTTCGACATTTACTTTGATAAAAAAAAGGAAAACATGACAATTTCAAGAAATTAGAACCACACATTTTTCGGTAATTATTTCAATGGATATATAGTAATTTCATCATCAAAAATATTTATCACTGAGATGCATTATTTTAAAATAAAATTATACTTGATTAAAACATTTAGATGGTATTTACTGAGTTATTAGGTGTTTTTTTATCCCCTTAAACTAGGGTAATAATTTCCCAAAATTACAAAAATGTTATTTTTTTTTTATTTCTCACTGTTCAAACTTGTTACAGATAACCTGATTTCTTTTATCATTACAGTAAGACAAACCAAACTCTGATGCAAATAGCCAATCTACAGGAATATTCTGATGTGTTCAGCATCGCCAAGGACTATGCATTCTATTTTGGTATGATCGGATTGGCTGCTTTTATAACTGGATTCTTTGCTGTTATGTTGTGGACTTTGTCAGCAGAAAGACAAATCAGAAGGATTCGTAGATTGTTTTTTGAGTCAGTTGTTAGACAAGAAATCGGCTGGTTTGATACACATGAAAGTGGTGAACTAGCTACAAGATTTTCAGAGTGAGTTCAAATGACAAGTGCTTTAAGTTTCTATTTAGAGTTAGATTTCTAAATTTCTCTGATCTAGATTTATATACATTTATTATGTCATAATTGGACAAAGTTAAATAAATGAGTAATTTTGCTATTTTTGGACAAAATAACCAAACTGTATATTCATATTCAGGGGGTGGATCCCTGTGAAATGCAAAATTGATAAAAATGATAAGTCTAGGGTAAATTTTGGTCTTAATCTCCATTGGAAATGGAGAAAATTGATGAATCAAGAGGCCCACAAAAAGTGGGTCCCCTTTTCCAAAAGTCAGGATCTGCCTCTGTAATCCTGGGGATCATAGAACAAAGAATTTAAAAAATGAGCTCAATACACCATGTTAATATTTTTTTTTATTATTTTACAGAGATATGCATGTGATCCTGAATGGATTAGGAGATAAAGTAGCTACCATGATACTGAGCTCAGTACACCATGTTAATATTTTTTTTAATTATTTTACAGAGATATGCATGTGATCCTGGATGGATAAGGAGATAAAGTAGCCACCATGATACTGAGCTCAGTATACCATGTTAATATTTTTTTATTATTTTACAGAGATATGCTTGTGATCCTGGATTGATTAGGAGATCAAGTAACTGAGCTCAGTACACCATGTTAATAATTTTTTTATTATTTTACAGAGATATGCATGTGATCCTGGATGGATTAGGAGATAAAGTAACTGAGCTCAGTACACCATGTTAATATTTTTAAAATATTTTACAGAGATATGCATGTGATCCTGGATGGATTAGGAGATAAAGTAGCCACCATGATTCAATGGATGACAACGTTCTTTGCTTCATTTGTTATAGCATTTATCAGTGGATGGAAATTAGCTCTAGCTGCAATGGCCTTTTGTCCTGTTATCATTATTGTAGGAGGGCTTATGACCAGGGTAAATATAATGATACATCACCCTCATCCCATCCCCTCTCCGATACATACAAACCCCATTAATATTCTGTTACATTGTAATTGTAGGAGCACTCATGACCAAGTTAAATGTATAAAGCATCAGCCTCATTCCATCCCCACCCCCATACATTCAACTCCCATCTTTTAGCTATAGCAGCATTAGGGGGCAGGGTAAATGTTATAAAGCATCACCCTCACCCCATCCCCACCCCACAAAATCAACTCCCATTCTGAAACTATAGCAGCATAAAGGGGCAGGGTAAATGTTATAAAGCAGTACCCTCATCCCATCCCCACCCCACACAATCGAATCCCATTCTGTAATTATAGCAGGATTAAGGGGCAGAGTAAATGCTATTAAACATCAACCTAATCCCATCCCGACCCCATACAAACAATCCTCTTTATAGCAGCATTTAGGGCCAACCAGTCTCCTAAATGCTGCGTGCAAGGCGGAGAATCAGCAAATATCAGTTTTAATGTCTTTGGTTTGACCTGGCCAGGGATCGAACCCACGACCTCCCGCACTCAAGCATAAAATTTATGCTTCCAGTTGTTCTGCATAAGAGTTAAAACGATGATCGTATTTTGTCTGTTATGTTTTTGAAAAGAACTCTTCATATTGAATATTTTATGTCTTTGGGCAATGGGCCATTAAGTTTTACCCCTACATACATATATCTGGTAAAGTTTTTGTAGATGACATTTTCCCCTGTTCGTGTTGGATTGATGTAATATTTTGGTCTAATGCATTTTCCGGTACTGTGTCTTCACTTTTCAATTTACACCAATCAGTAGCAAAGATTTTTCTTTATAATAATCATACAGTTGTATTTTACTTCATGTCAGTTTCTCTCTTATTTTTTTAATATTATGATTCCTTTATTTATTTATATTCATACTCTTTGGGGTTTGTTTCACATTTTGTATTTTGGGGCATTTTACAGCTTCCGTTAAAGTGTGGACTCTGATTCATTATTGAAGAACTTAATTAGACCTGTAGAAGTTTAGATTTGACTGTCATTTGGTGGATGGCTGTCTCATGGACAATCATACCACATCTTCTATTTTTATACTTTAGTGCTATATAAAGATAACTTAAATAGATCATTAGACTTTCATTTGCATTGCAGTTTTTGCGTAATTTATCTCAGAAGGAGGCTCAGAATTATGCCAGTGCGGGATCTGTTGCCGAGGAGGTGTTTCTATCTATAAGAACAGTAATGGCTTTTAATGGACAGAAAAAAGAATGTGACAGGTAGTATTTTATGATTAAATTTTTGCATATACAATTCCAATTAACGTAATTTACTCCAGGGATGTGCATGTATACATTCTTCAGTCAAAAGTATTTGATACTTACAAAATTACCCTACTATTTCAACCAAATGTTGATTTCTTTGAAAAATTATGGCACAGCCATTTCATGGTTGATTTTTAATAAATTTTATACTAAAATGCAGAATTTCCAATAGTTCATTTTATTATTTGGCCAGACCGCCTCGGTGGTTTAATGGTTAACTTGCTAGTCTTGAGCGTGGAAGGTCATGGGTTCGATCCCCAGCCGGCTCAAACAAAAGACATTAAAATTGGTATAATTGCTCCTTCTCTACTAAGCACACAGCATTAAGGAGTAAGAGCAAAGAATAATGTGTCTGGGTAAAGTGGCATGTCTTCCTGGGGACTGTTGCTTTCATGAGCTAAAAATTAAAAATCCCGCTCAGCATGTCGTCTAGTACAAAGCAGGGTTCATCATCATCATTCATTAATATGCTCTTGTCCTGAATATGCATGTAATATTTGCCACTGGACATCAAGCAACAATCAATCAATTTATTTGGCTATAACTATGTTATGAGTAAGTTATTCACAACTTGAACACAAAAAAAATAATCCCCAAAAAAGTAAAAATATTTACAGTATAATTCAGCTTAACTAAAATAACAAAATTACAACTCATCTTCAACTCTCTGCTGTTCAGAAATGTGCTAATAGAATGTACCGGTAATACTTAAATAAACAAATAAAATTGAATAAATTCTGCATTTGTTGGCACAAGATTTTTGAAAGTATACCAAGAAATTGATGCACAAAATTTTTTCAAAAAGTCTAGTTTTGGTTAAAATAATAGGGAAATTATACAAGTTCCAAAAGTTTACAGCTTCAGCACAGAAAATTGTGTACTTAATTGGAAAATATGATTTTACTTTTCAAATTTGAACATTTCAAGAACTAAAATGCAGCATTTTAAAATTATCCAAAATACTTGATTTTTAGGGCCAAAACTCAGCCAGTGTAGATTTCCTTTTTTGTTTATGTTTAAACAGAGAAAATGTCTTTATACCTGCATGTATCTTAAGTCTACTGTTACTGATAGAATCTAGAACCAAAAAAATATAAACACAACAACATCACAAAGGACAACATACAGGCCATACAGACAGACTTAGTACAGGCACAACAGACAACAATTGGTGTGGGTTTAACAAGATTTCTGGGTACCTAAACAACCCGTTGCCAATCTACGCTATACCGTTAACTTTTTGAACTTATTGTTTATGGTTTTTTTTAGATACAATGATCAGCTGAAGTCAGCAAATACCCATTATTTTTGGAAGGGTGTGGTTGGAGGCTTAGGACAGTCAGTTTTCTGGTTTTTCCTCTACACATCCTTTGCAGTGTCGTTCTGGTATGGTATCTATTTGATGAGAAATGATGAGCCAGGATTTGAACCTGGAGAGACACTTACAGTAAGTTTAATAGTTATAATCTGTTAACATATTTTATTATATGGTATAATATGATGTGGAATCTTGACATATTTTATAGTTTTTTTTTACAACCACAATATAGCGCATTTTAAAATAACATATTTTGATGAGATTGGTTGTTAGAATGGAACAAAAGATTCTCCAACCATTTTTAATAGTGTTTACCATTTTCTTTTAGATTTTGGTGTTTTTAATTTTTATTTGTTTATCTGACTGAAATCTTTCAGTTTTATTTTAACAGAATCCTGAAAAATGCAATTTTATGTGATATGAATTTTTTTATTTTTTATCTATTTTTTAGTGGGTTTATTTCAAAGAAGGAATTAAACAAAAGTCATGCCAATCATTTTTAAAATGTTTAGCTTTTTTTTTAAAAAAAAAAAAGGTGCTGAAGGGGCTAAAAATGCAATTTGCGTGGATGGTAAATTTTTATTTTTTTATCAGATCTTGATCGGTGTTTTTTTTTTTCTTTGAAATCTTTTACAACAAAACATATTGTATTTTGTTACAAATCTGGACTCAAATTAAATTGAACAATCAATTTGTCTAATTTATGCATTTTATAAAAAAACTCAGTTTAATTTGAGCTTATATGTGCAAGTGAAGCTAGTTCTCTTAAGTTACATAGCATATTGTATGATTGTTTTCAGATATTTATGGGTGTGATGATTGGTGCTATGTCTATGGGCCAGGCATTCCCCACCCTGGAGACAATTGGCAATGCCAGAGGTGCAGCGGAGAAAGTTTATGAAATCATTGAACAAAAATCAGGAATTGACTTTTCTTCAAAAGAAGGTCGAAAACTGGAAAAAGTTGAAGGAAATATTAGATTTAATAACCTTCATTTTAAATATCCAGCTAGACCTGATGTTACGGTAATATTTTTGTCTCACATGGTATAAATGATTCTTAAGTCAAGACAAAGTAGTCATAATTTTTAATCATTGTCGCTATGTTTGACCTGTGGTTAACCTCATGTTAAAGATTCTTGATCCTTAAAAAGCTTTTTCAAATCGCAATGGGTTTTCATTAAAAAAAAACTTGCTGAGAAGCTTCTTGATAATTAAAAAAAAATTTTTTTGTTATTTTTTTATCGAGAAAGACTATTTCCCTTTAACATGGATGTTGGTAGGATGGAAGTAAAATTTAAGTTTTTGGACATTGGTGGTGGATCATTGATGGCAAACACCCTATCGGTGATAGGCAAAAAAATGAAAAAGATTTGTTTGTTGTGGAGGGGTTTCAGAACTCCTTTCTTACCCACCCCTATCTATTTAAATAGAATAACCTAAACTGGATGTAATTTTAATGGTATATAACATTAAGGTTTATGTTTTAAAATACCTTTTATAAGATTTGTCAAATCTTCACAGATTTTCATTAAACTTGTTAAGAAGCATATTCATGAGAATAATGTATAAATTAGATTAAAATTTTGAATTTAAAAAAATATTTCTGTAGTTTGTTAGGTAAATGAACTTAGGTTTTTTGCTTTGGAATGTTGGTTTATCCTTATGTTAACATCCACATCTTTGTCAAATCTTCATCAATGTAAACAAAACTTACTAAAAATCATTGGTTTTTTAAGAAAAAAATATCATCTGAAAGTCCGAAACAATACAGTAAAAGATTTACCTTAATCAGTTTAATTACTGAAATAGAAATATTAAACTAAGGTTTTTTTGCTGAAATTTTTTTCTTACAACCAGGTGTGTGTTGAATTTTTCTCTTGAGTTCTTATTGTTTTGAGAATTGGATATTAAAATGATTTGCTACCCTCATATATTTTTGAGGGCCTACTTGGGAATGGATAAATTCATTTTACTGAATGGAATATATTGTTCCAGATTTTGCAAGGGTTGTCTTTAGAGGTCAACAAAGGTCAGACTGTTGCCTTGGTAGGATCAAGTGGTTGTGGAAAGAGTACAGGGATACAGTTGTTACAGAGGTTCTATAACCCAGAAGAAGGGGAGGTAAGTAAATAGTTATACTATTTCCCTTTCAGCAAATCAGATCAATTGTTACTGATCCCCTGAAGACTTTTACCAGCAGACTTTTGACAACTTGATGTGAAAATCGTTACGTAAAAAACTTCTATGCTACTTTTATCTGTACTAGTAATGCTAAAGCCATGAAAATTGGTTTTCAGTGGTGAAATCTGTTGCAGAGACAGTTGACATGAAAAAAATTGACATCTCATCGTTCTATGGACAAAAAAGTAGGGGCTTTAATGCCCTTTTTCCCCAAAAATCTAAGACCAACTAAATTATCAATCCAGCAGTTTATTTAGTAAAATTCATGAAGTTGAAACATTAATCTAACATAATTAACTTTACCCAGATAATTACACACTTAATCAGCAAAATGGTTACTAAAATGCCAGTTTGAGACAGATTTTTTCAATGTCAAAAAAGAGGGGTAGTGGGAAATTTTATTGTCCTGAGGAAAATTAAAATTTAACTGCGATAGGAGTTGTGGCAAAAAAATGAGAATTTAAATGATATATCACATGATATACTTCATATCTGAACTAATAATATATTTTGATATTAGTCATGGCAAATTTCGTTTGATGCAAAACTAAGGGAGATAATTGTTCATTTCCTTGGATATCATGAGATTGTAGTGTTAATATGATATTTTTACCTTTGTTTAAATTTAGATATTTCTGGACAATGTTAATGTGAAAGAATTGAATGTAAACTGGTTAAGGAAACAAATAGGTGTGGTGAGCCAGGAACCAGTCCTGTTTGCTACGACTATTGCCGATAACATAAGATATGGCAGGATAGATGTGACACAAGCAGAGATTGAGCAGGCAGCAAAAATGGCAAATGCTCATGAATTTATTCGTCAATTACCCAAGGTCAGCCACTTTTTAGATATTAAATAAATTATTTTACCAAAGACAATGTATGTTTTTATTTTCAGTCTGATTAATTTTGGGTTGCCATGGTGATGTCATGTTTGGTGTATTATCCTTGACTGCTGAAGGTCAAAGGTTCAATCCCCAGCAACCAGGTCAAACATATTTCATTATAACTAGTATTTTCTGCTAAGCTAATCATGAGACATTTAGGGCTAAGACTACCCAACCTGTCAAAATATTGTATTTCTGTGAGTTGAAATATCTTCCTGTGGCCTGTCAAGGATATTAACAATTTCATTCAGAAGTTTTCATGAAATCTTTTTTATTTCTACATGGGTCTGAAACCCACTTGAACAAAACATTTTAAAGAAATCTAGAAAAAAACATGGTTCATGTCAAATTTTTCAAATGTTTATATCTCAAATCAGAGCATGCTGACCCCTTAATTTTTTTTTTTTGCTTCAGTTGCTCCAATATGAAAGTTCTTATAAGTTTACACAGCTAATTAAAAACCTAGTTATTTGAAATGGAGTAACAACATCCTTTAAAAATTCAGTTCAGTGTGTCAATCTGGTGAAAAGTATGGTTCATTCATCATAATCCATACATGTGATATCCCACGCTTTTGGCGTGAGTCTCACTCTTTCTGAAGCAATCTCACGCTCCCACGCGCGTGCAA
>JAULBM010351402.1:0-22114 GCA_032357055.1 Geukensia granosissima | reverse complement strand
GCTAGGGGCCGTCTTGAACTTACAGTGAGGTGCGAGTTTTTACTCCGTGTTGAAGGCCTCACTGTGACTTTGAGATGGAGAACAGCAATCAAAGCGCTGTTCCTTTGCTTGGAATTTACTTGGTCATATGAGATTTTTGTGTAATGAATATTTACACCATATCCCACCTTTTTGCTATACTACGACAAGTATAAACACCCAGCAATTTTCGTGCAAAGTCTCGTGACTGTTGCGCATCAGTCGCACGACATTCGCATTTGAAGTATAAATTTAATGAGCCCTTAATGTTAAGTATAGACAAAATACATGCTCATTTTCATATCCTTCATTCCCCAATGAATACATTAAAAAACAACTCTTAAGTGATTTTAAATAAGAAATTGTAGAGGTTAGTGTTAATTAAGCTTGTTGGTACTCAAGGTTCACTTTATGAGGAGGCAAAAATCACATATTACTTCTTTTGATTTGGACACTTATATTGTTTGTATGAATGTGTTGAAAAGTTTCACAGCAAGTCTTAGAACTATTGTTTCCCTTGTATCTGTTCCAGGGACTACTTAATAGATTTTTACCTGTCGACCTCTAATGAACAGGTGTGTCCTATCAATAAAGAGGTCACTGTGTCCATAGATTAATAATAAATCTCTTTGATGAAATTTATCACACTGTGATCCAAAACAAGCACTTTACACTGTATAAACAGGATGAAATTAATACACCTGGACTGACCAATAGTTGGTAATTCTAGTCTCTTTGTTAAGTCTCTGTAGATAGTGCATTAGGCATCTGTCTAATCTTCACTTTCTTATTCACCTTTTGGCATGTTAATCCACATGGATTCAGTAAAGAGTGCTTTGTAATAAAACTCTGCTTGTTTCTGGGTTCTTGTTTTATAAAATACCCACTATATGGCTACAGTTTCTAAACATGCAAAATTACTTGAAAAATGAACCATCAAACCATCTGTTCATATACTACCAGTAAAATTTGTAGAAATATGGTGCATTAAGACTGTTGTATTACAATTTCTCATTTTATATATAAATCAGAGATTGAAGATTTAGGTAAACTAATTTTTGAAACATATGCTTCTCATCAGTGTCAATCCATATCTAAAATTTCTGATCAGCTTCAATTTCAAAATTAGTTTTGATGAACATCTTTCCAGCAAAATTTTTTTAGATTGTATAATTGGTTTATTATAAAATACTTAAGATACTTGGATATAGCTTCTTTTGTTATCAGGATACCTTGTCCATAGAACTGCCTTTACTGTTGATATAAAACAATCACAGAAAAAAACCTTATTTTAGGGATTTTAATCCATAGAAAAGAGTAAACCTATAATAAATGATTTTTTTATGTAATTTTATAAATTTACCTGAAACAACAGGGTAGGATCAGTATTATTTTATGTATACATGTTCTTTGGTGATTTGGAGTGGTATTCCACCCTTGTTGAAGGCCTTGTAGGAACCTCTGGGTTTCTAAATTCCATCTTTTTTATGGTTTGAGTGCAGTCTCTCTGACCCCATACTAGTTTCTTATACATACAGAAAAGTATTAATTAATCCCTTGTTCAGAGAGATGAAAATAGTATAAAATTACTGGAATGGTACTATTTAGAATACATTAGGATATATAAAATAATTGATCATATTATTACATTGTACCATCATTACTTGGTGAGTACTTAATCTAAGCCATTTTCCTTTGAATAAAATTTCTGATTTTTTCAAGGAGTACTCGGTCTAAGCCATTTTCCTTTGAATAAAATTTACGAATTTTCAAGGAGTACTCAGTCTAGGCCATTTTCCTTTGAATAAAATTTCTGAATTTTCAAAAAACTATGATTGTAAATGGTATTCAAAAAAATGGAATCCAAAAAAATTTAGTTTGAAAGTAGCATTGATAAGATTTGGTACATTGTGAGATTGGGTGGCCTGCTAGTTTCTAAGCAACTTAACAGCTTTCTTCAAGGACATCATAACGCTTTCAACAGTGATTCATATTATTTATGTTGACTTTAAAAAAGTAAAATATTCTATTTAAACTATAACCAAACCATTTAGGGTTGTAAGAGTGGTCGTTTGAAGTTTTTACTCTCCATTAGTTTCCTAGCATTTAATGTTTTTTTTGTCTAGCATTTGATAATCTATGATGTGGCTTCAATAAACTCATCTCCTGTTAATTTACTTCAAAAAAGGTTCTGTGAGTTAAACATTGGTTGACACTTGTGTAGGGCAGATGTTGTCTTGTAGTGTTGTAAATACTGGATAATGGATATTAATTTGATTGTTAGGGTGACTCAAGGGATTTGTTAACTATGTCACTTTAATATTCATTGTTTGTACACAGATTTCATTATTTACAGGGCAAGCCTTGTTGGAATATAATGTTGGTATTGTCCGTAAGGTTTCTGATTATGATTGACTGGTTATTATGTTGATTTAATGACTTTTGGACCATATCAGGATCAGATTTCGGAGTTTCGATTAAAAAAGTCAGTGAACATTTTATAGTCTTTGACACCCAAAGATTGTGATAATATCAGATATTAGTGACCAACCATCAAGTAATTGTTCAGATTGTAGGAAACCTTTCTTAAGAGATTCAAGTAGAGATTTTTGATTCACATACTGGTATATAATGCTAGGGTCATTATAATGTTCAGTTTATGAATATTTAGGTGGCAAATAAAAAAAGAAATAAAAGATGTATTGTCTTCTAGACCTTCTGGGACAAATTCTAGATTTGGGTATGGGGGAGTTACAAGTGACATGTCCTAGTTATCCCAGGTCATTGAAATATTCCATAATATATATATAACTTTCACTTAGATTATTCAGTATATAATTCTTTCTTGCTGTTAACTGCCACAACTCAAGATTGACTTGATTGACTTTTCCATACTTCAATAAAATCTATCCCAATAGTTTTTGATTTTGTCCTGGAGACAATGTGTAAGACTTCAAAATGCTTTTATTTTAAGCAACTAATTTGCTTTGAACATTAAATTTTGGAATGATAAATGGTTATTGTTATTGTCAAGTAGAATGTAATCTTTCCAATAAAATGACACATTGGTATCTGAAAAATTAATGGCAATTTTACAAGGCATCACTTCCAAAACAACCATCAAATATCAAACTGCATGTCTAAATTGTTTTATAAAGTGAAGCAGTTAGTGCTTTTCATGGAACATTGCATTTGCTTGTTAAAAGTAAATTTTACATTAGTTTTTTTGCAGTTAATTATTACAGGGCATTTGCTGGCTTGGTTTTTGCTGGGTTATGTTTATGGTTGGAGTATAAACATATTGATCTTGTTTGAAATTTTGCTTTACTGTTAAATGTTGCTGGTCCATTTTAATATGAAGCTTAAAGTAAAAATGGAATAGACATACATGTAAATCCAAATGAGTCAACCATAAAAATGAGCTTTTTCAAACCATTGAATCAGAGGGTTTATGTTTTTAGGATTATTATGGTTTAAGGAAATATATTTATCTTCTAATCAAATAAAAAAATTCAGACACTTCAGATTGTGTTATTTTTAAAAACTGCTTTAAGCAGAGGTTTTGCTTAAATTTAATGGAGCAAAGTACAGGGTAAGATTAAAGTTTTAAGGATATTATTAAAAAAAAACAAAGTCCCCCCCTGCAAAAAATAATATAGATGGCCAGTATAAATTATGTTGTAATTACTTGACATATGCTTGTTTACTGTAGGATGCATCTAGATCCACCAGAGATATAAAACATGGACATAAAACAGATGCTAACATTTAAATATGATTTTAACTGCAGTTTTATTGAAATGATGCAGGCTAAACATTCCAATTTTATTGCCCTATAATATGAACATTTTTCACATCCCTATTAAAATCAGAAAGTAAATACTTGTATTCAAATTGGTTCAGATATGGCAATAAATCATTTAAGCAACAGGGTGGGGAATGTTTTTGAGAAAGAACATCTTAGCTTTCCTGTTTTTATTTTGAATAAAGTAGAATTTTTTCATTAGAATTTTGGACCATATCAATTACACATGGTTATGTTACTTTCACTGGTTACTGGTTTTTGTAGGGTTCATGTTACTCCAGCCTTAGTTATAGTGTAGTATTGTGTGTTCTATCTTTGTCTTTTGTTTCATTTTGTTGGCCACAGAATTAACAATTTCTGTCTTCCCCTTTGGTATCTTTGAATTCCTTTATTTCAGCACTGTTATTTGACATATATGATACTGTTTTCAATCCAAGTGTTAAAGAATGCAGAATACCTTACATGTACATGTAATTTATGTTTGGGTGTGTTTGAATGGTAACTGTTTGGGTGCGTTTGAATAGCTGAATGTAACATCCTTCTAACTTGATGTCATTGGTAACACATCAAAAGTCAAATAAACAGTAAAATCTTTTAATTATATTAGAGAAGTCTGATTACATCAGTGTGAAAATTGGGGAAGAGAGATAAAACGTTAATTAGCATTGATATCTGTAATGAATGATCACTGTAGCATTTCATTATATAAATTGTGCAGAATGTGTCTATACATGTACAAGAAACACATTAAGTTAGCATGTTCTATACTTTCTGTGCAGTAAATTCTTATTCACTTTCAAATTTATTTAAATTTATTACAATAAAATCAGGGTAAATGTAGATTTAGATTCTAGTAACATCAAAAATCTAGTTGATCTAACAATGTCATTGCCTCATTCTGTCTCTTGTGTCCTAAATCGGGTCAGAAATAACTTTTGCCACCAAGGGAGATAATTATTACCTATTAACATTACTTTTTGTGCTGAGATTGATTTTACCTGATTTATCATGTTAAGTCTATTGTGTGTGTAGTTAACTGGGTTGTGCTTTTACCCATTTGTTACCTTGGACAGGTTGTCATTAGTAGAGGGGTAGACAGAGCTTTGATGTGGGTCATGATTAAAACGCACCTTAATCTCATTTAGAAAATGTTAATAGAAATTCTTTAACATCCTGTCGTTTTACCTTAAGTAGATCTTGCAATTTTAGAAGATGGTAGAAAAGGACTGTAATTAATTCTGGAAAGAATCTGTTATTTCTACATACTCTCCTGGGTCTTACTTTTATAATTTGATACATTTGTTAAAATCAGTTATTTATTAAATCTGACATGTAAAAATTAGCTTTTTCTTCAATTTTCTTTTCGCACATTTGCAGATGAAAGTAGACACCTGCCATTTGTAAGGTGAACAGGAAATTGCAAGTGCATCCTTTTACATATTGTTACATAGTAATATGTTAACTGTCATCTTGGTATGAAAGGGCAATGGGAAATAATGAGGGGTTTGCATGACAAGCTGGCTTGTTAGATGGCCATTTGAAGATAAAAGGTATATAATACACATGTCAGTGATAACATAACCTAGTATTATAATACAACTGTTACAAGATTTCACACAAGATTAACTCACTTTGACCTACCAATTGTTGTACCTGTAATTCATCCCTTTTGTAGTCTTCTTTCAATTGAAAAAAATGTAGATATCATTTAGACATTATTTAAACAAAAAAGTCTTTTGGATCATAAATCTGGACCTGATTATATAGATACATGTACCAATGTACTTTAAAATTGTTATTTTTCTGACATTCTATATTTTACCTCAATAATGTTCTGTAATTGTACTGTATCGACACTGTGTAAAAATGTGTAAGACTGTAATATCAGTCTTTTTGTGGCTAAAATTCTGTTTTTCATGAAACAAATACACAAGGAATGCATTTTCTATCTGTAAGTTGAGATGCTTGTGTGCACAGGACTAACTTATCTGTAAAGTATCCTTACTGAGTAAGTTACTGTGGGTTTTGCTGAAGGAGTTGACCACCTGCAGTTGAAATGCTGCAAGATATTTTCTCAATTGGCCTTGGCATTGCAAGATTGGAACTTTGTTACTGAAGCATTGCAGTGAAGTATTTATTTACTATAAACAAAGTTGGGATACATGTGTAAATGAATCCCCCTTTCTGTCTGTCTGTCCGTTCGTCCATCTGTCCACATTACTTGTAAGCTCATCTCCTCCAAAACTGTTTAAGGGTTTCTATGAAATTTTATATGAACGACGAAGGAATTTTACCTTGGCCCATTCCAAGGGCAGATAATCAATAGAGGGGGCAGGGTTATCTTTTGTGAATTTTCCTTGCAGTATGTCTTGTAAGATTTGCCACTAGCCTCTCTGTTAATTTGTAATCTTTGTAACAATTTTTGATACTTCCATAACAAAAAAATCAAAGGGGCTACAAATTTACGCAGAGTCTTGTGGCAAGTCTATGATATATATAAGTTTGTATCTTAATCAGAATATACCTGTATCATGTTTGCCTAATACTTTCTGTCCACAGGAAGTGGCAACAGATGATGTTGTTTCCCTATCATTTAATAGCAGATACTTGATGTCATCTTTAGAGTTCAGCTGAAACAATCACTCTGGTATTTCCTATTATACATTTTTTTAGAGGAATTATCAAGGTTCATGTATCATAAACAGTATCATCTCACAGAAAACACTTGTTGTTTAATTGTGTGTAAAACCTGTCTTAGTTTTTGGTTAGTGTTAATTTTTAACCATCTTATGGTTCACTATCAAGTGTTGTATGGTCAATTAGTTGATAAAGAATGTACCTAGCTGTCAATCCTCTGACAGGTTACAAGTTTCAGAAGTCAGCCATCTTGTACTATCACAAAGTTGAAAAAATTCTTTTGGATGCATCAGTTCTGTTGATGGATGAGACTGATCATTTAAAGTACAACTTTTGGTACCTTAGTGAACCTGGAAAAAGGGCATAGAGTTAAGCTTTATTATAAATGCTTAGGAAAGACAATTTAGATCATAACATTCCAGATAATACTTTTGTAAACACATACAGTTGTTATACAAAAAAGCATAGTAAGACTGTAAGGGGTCTTCTTTCCTCAGTTTTAATGACTTTTCCAAAAAGACACTACAGTCCTAATTTGACGTTATGTTTTTCTTTATTTGGAAATATAAAAAATAGGAGATGATGAAAGCCTATATTTTAGGTAAAAATTATTAAATTTTCTTCAGTTGAATGTGTCAGACCTATCAATCAACATCTGGGGTCATGTTTTCTTGCTTAGGTCTTGTTTCTTAATGATCATACATTAGTTATACAGTTCCTTGCCCTCATTTAAGCAGTCCAGTGACTAGAGTTAAATTTTTGTGCAAAGGTCAGTTTTGAGTAAATATACAACATAAGGTAAATGTTTGCTGGCTGTCTGGAATACTTGTCGCAAGAACCACTTGTGAAATATCCTAGGAAATGTTTCACTGCTGTTTTCAATGTATGCAGAGATTTTTTTTCTGTTTTGTTTATTTTGAATTTAAAGTTATCAGTCATTGAGACAGAGGGAAAATTGGTTTTTGACAGATTGCAGTTTTGTAAGCAGGTGTATTATACTCTTTGTTCTAGTTTAGATCCAAGACAAATAAATATTGTAATTGTCTGGAAAATGTATGTAGTCATTAAATTGTACTTTTGAATTTTTTGCTTATCAATGTTTATTTGTAATAAAAATAATTGGCTGTATATTCAAAGCACCTGCTGTAAGCATGATGGAATGTTATAAGTCAAAGTTCTGGCTGTTTTATATTTGAAATTCAATTTCATTCTTTTTTACAGGGATCGATAATGCTGCAACTGTAGAACTAAAAAGACCAAAGGCAGAGGAAATTACACTAGGTTCAGAGATACTTTTAAAATGTCATATAACAGGCAACCCAGAGCCAACTTATTTGTGGTACCATAACAAATTCAGGTAATTTTAATTGAGTTGAATGTACTTTAAACAAAAACAGTATTATGGAAACCAGAATATCAGTAAATCTCAGAAGAGAAGCTTTGTAAATGACAGAACATTCTGTCACTATAATAATAGTATTAATGGAAAGATCAGCTACTCCCAAAGACTCAGTCTGATTAAATTCTAATTAATTCTACCATAAATGGATATTCTTTTTTGATTGATGAAGAGGTCACATTTGTTTTTCTCACAACATATTATGAAGTACATATGCAAAATTACAATATTACCACTTATTTTGACACTTTGTATAATAAGACTTTCCACATTGGTGATCTTACAGTAAGAAAAGGAAGAACAAAAACTGTGCAATAAAACCTGTTTTCCCATTATTATGAAGATTTGACTCCATACCCTGATTTTATTGACATGTTTGGATCACAGGATCCTTATGTTACATCTTCAGTTAATCAAAACTAGAGTCCTGCCAAATGTCAATTGGTTTACACTAATTATATTTTGTAAAAAATTTTCCCAAAATGAGGGACACCTATATTATATAAATGTGTTGTGATTGTTCATATCCTTTGAAGAGTCAAGACAGAATTTTTTGAATTACATGTAAAGAATTTAAAAAAAGTTGCTTACAATACACATTGCACTATGGGAAGACATTCTTTCATTGGTTGATGCCCCGGTTCCAATGTTTGTTTATGATAGACCCCATATTTACAAAATGACTTTTTCCTGTTATTGAGATTGTAACACTCTGTGGCTACTTGAAATATACTACCACACACCAGGCGCAGATCCAGGATTTTACGTTAGGGGGGGCACTGGTCCAGGTCAGTGCCTTTTTAGGGATCAGGGGGGCGAAGCCCCCCGGAAGCTCATAGAAATTACGAAAATTTAGACTAAAAAATTTTATTTTTTTCGTTTTTAGGGGGGACGCGCGCCGGGTGCACCCCGCCTGAATCCGCGCCTGCACACAATGTACATGTAAGCACTGAAGAAAAATGGCTTTAGATACTGACAGTTTTATATGCCATGAAGTCATCTCTTTAAGTATAAATACACATTCAATGTTAAGTAAAAAAAATAATATGTTTAGCTCTTTTGAATTTAAAAATTTATATGCAAAAATGTGCAATCATTTGACAGTAAATTATACACAGAAGTGATTATGTTAACAACAATTCTCCAGCAGAATACTGATGTAGTACAAAGATTTCAAATGTAAAACATTTCACGCATTGGTGCTAATTTTTACAAATCCGATTTATTCAGGTATAAATATCAGGTAGATAATTTAAGGATTTCTGCTACTCATAATTTATGCTATAAAAAGACAGTTATGTGTGGGTTTAATGCCTGATTTGTTATAAAATTCTTACTTTATGATGAAGAAAAGATGAATTTATATCAAATTTGCATGAAATTGTGTGATAATTTTATAGTATCAATTTAAAATCAATGAAAGGTTTGTTGTTCTGTGTATAAGGATTAAGGTATAAATATGATAGATCAGGGAATAATGGTTGTTAGATGGGTAAAAACTATAACAGAGTGATAAGACAGAGATATTGATTAATAAAAGGGGCTAATTGTTATTGGATTAATTAATACAGGTATTACATGTTAATATGAACTAATAGTTACTAACTAGTAACAATCATCCTTTAACAATCTTTAGGTATGAACATTTTACATTAAAAATTGAACAGGAGCTAAAAAAAAAAACAAATAACAACCCCCTTCAAGTCTTTGGCAACAAAGTATCTATCCACATATGGCTGTCCAACTTTAAGCCCACTGATCAATCTGTATGCAGTGTGCTACTGTAGTTGACATTGGTAGTTGAATACCTGCAATTATTTCTGTAGTCTTCATTTTATATCAAAGAAAAATATAGTTCAAAACAGAATGGAGAATAGATGTTATTCCACATCCTTTTAATGAATGAATAATGCTGGTTGACCTGGATTTGGTGTTGAAAAATTGTGTCATTTAACATGTTACATATGAAATTTTGTTTTGTGACATCAGAATATTCCTGGAAATATTAAAACACGTCTATTAGCTGCAAGTTTTCTGGTTATCTCTAAGGTCATAGTGGTCTGCAACTTGTTGCTGTATGGGTTATAGCTGTATCAGGAGATACTCTCAGCAAGACAATTGGGTTCTCCTGATGAGAGATAAATAAAGAATACATTTTAATTGTAAATTATTTAGCAATAAATAAAACTATAGAAACAAAACATTTCATGATCATGTTTGTTGTGGAGATATTGCAGCTGGCTGTGGTTTATCTGAAGTTCTGAAGGTCAGTTTGAAATAGTATGACCACACATACTTAATGTGATAATATATATACATTATATCTATTTAGCTGGGTTATTTATGTTCGTTGGAAGTTGATATTCAAATGGCTAGTCAGTTATTGATGGATGGCTGATAAATTTTTACAGATATTAACTTTGCTTGGTTAGCTGTCATTCAGTATGATAACCTCCTACCAGACCAACACGGGATTTATCTTAGAAAAACATCCTCCAATTAAAGGCTATCATAGATGGTGTATAACAATTTTTGATGTTTTTTAGTGTTTAAAAATATCCAAAATAAAGTTTATTGGGGAATAAGCTTGTTCAAGATTCTTTTCATTAAGCAGTACATCAATGAGAGCAACTCAAGGACCATTTACCCAAAGTTATGTTCCAGACAGCATAACAGTGTTCTCCCAAAAACAAGATTTTTCATAGGCACTTTTTTTGTTGCTAAAAGATTAAAGCAATATAGTTTAAATTGTCACAGTACACAGCTCTCAGGATGTAACATCTTTTTAAATAGAATGAAATTTCATATTTGTCTTATTTGGTATTGGTTATGGAACTCTCATTTGTCTTGATTCTGAAAATCAAAAGTTTTTTTCCAGTTAATAAATTTCCTTTTATAAGTATTTGTCTGGTTGGACCTTTTTTGCACGGATTGCTTTTACTAAGATTTTAATCATTAACCAACAGAGATCTCTATAACATGACACATGACAGAATGTCAGATCTACTGATGCCAGAAGTAGTTTTTAATAAAAAATACATCACCAAGTATGTACCTGATGGGATTCAACTGTCTGACCACACAGGTCATTGCCAAATGTGTTATTTATTATGATTTGTGGCCAGACTTGACAGAAAATATATATAACCTGAGAAAATTATATACCTAATGTAAACTTCATCACAAAACAGATGACTTCTGACATCCCCAAGCTTGAACAATCTGTGGTTGATAATTGAATTATGCTCTAAACCTGAGTATTGTGAAAGCTTTAGTGGTCACTTGTGAGAATTACATATTGATTGTTAACTAGTCTAATCTTGTATGGTATAGTCCAGTTATCAGGTCTATAGTCAACACAATCAGAACCAGATAGATTACACATTGTTTGCTCTTACTTCGAACTGAATTCCCCTGGCTTGGTGTGTTGTTAGTATCAGACATCAAGGGAAATTTGAATGTTGGTTAATATCAAAATTGTGTCACATTCTGTTGTTTGAATTTGATAAATGTAATGTTATGAAATTTAAAATCATCCCTATTGCCGTTGTGAAGTTAGATTAAGTTTCTATCCAAGTTCAATGGTCTATGGTTCCTGTTTTTAATTTTCTGTACCGAAATTACTGATCTTTTTGTTTTTTCAAGGAAATGAACAAAAATTAACAAGGAGATGTTGTGGATTATATCAATTCAAAAGTTGTGGATAAGAAATAAGAGGCTAGGTTCCTCTGAGGGGGATCTTTGACATTTTCAGCATGGTCACGATTATTAGTACCTGAACAAAAAGCATTTTTATTCTGCCAGTAACATAAGAAAACAGCAGATGATTTTCCTACTCTTCACAAGCACACACTGAGTATTGATGTCATCATGACATTATGGAAGCAATAAGAATATGGAGCTTATGTTTGACATTTTATACCAGAGAGGTCCTGGTTTTCATAATATATACAAAGTGACATTCAGTACACAGCTGTATGTATGTAGGTAAATCATAATAATGGAGCTAATTTGTCAGACTGCCATAATGATCTGCAGAGCTAGCTACTTACATGTAGATCCAAGTTCTGATACACTCCAAAACTGTCAGCAATTGCAAAAACAATTAGTTATACATGTAGCAATGAATTCAGTAAAAAATTACGATTATGTAATCTTTGGTAGTTTTGTCAGTTTTTCATTACCATTTGGTCATCTTTTAAGACCAGTTGTTCATTGTAACCTTAAGAGTCAAATGTCAAAGGTCACCGATATAACTGCTATTACCAAGTTGTTTTGTGATCCTGTCTAGACCATTTGTACTTAAAATAACTTTTGTGTTCCAGTTTTTCAAAACATGGTGGTTGAAAAATGTTTTAATAAGAATGGATTAATGCACATTAATAAAGATTACTTACAGATATTTTTTGACTCCAGCTGGTTAGATCAGGTATAAAATATGTCTTTCTAGAACTGTACACAGCCATTATCGCTGTTTCTATATGATTGTATGTCTGCCTAATAAATGTCTTTTTTCTAGGCATGACAGAAACTATACATCACAGGAAAATTACTAGAATTCAAGTCTGATGGATTTAAATCATCTTATATATTGTTAGTACACACTTGCAGTAAATGGCATACCAACATGTTCTAAAATGTGTCTTCCCTCAAATAACAATCTGTTCTATCAAAGAAACCTTCTCTTGTAATTATTATAAAAAATGGAAATAACGATTTACCCGTGTGTTTCTTAGTGCTAAGATTCCAGTTATTGAAAGTATTAAGATTCCTTTACTGTTTATGAGAAAACTGTATTCATGCATTATTTTTTATATATTTAAAGCATGTTTATATTTGGTTGCTATAAATTTACAACAAGTTCAGTTAATGCACTACACACTTGGTCATCTTTTGTGAGATTTAAGTAATGATCTTTTGGCTTACAGCTGTTCATGGAAGTCCATAGAAGTCTGTCTTATGGTGACATTCTAAATGCATGTTGACACTATATCCATTAGTCCTAATTACAATGATTATACATGTAATTAATGGTCAATCATTTATCATCTTGGACTTCTTTGTTGTTTAAGGCAGTTAAATCTTTCTGTTTTAATCCATTTCAACCAGATTTGTCTTTTATTTAAATGCATATGGCTGATAAGAAGGTGTCCCAGATAAACTGTCAATTTATTACATTCTTGAGCTTCAGTTACAATACCATATTTGCCAAACTATATTAATTTTTATTTCCTTTATAAACCATGCAAAGCTATCTTCTGAAATTGGAGACTGTGATCACAGAACATACATGTTATGGAGAGTCCTAGGTCCCATTTCATAAAACAATCACTAATTTAGCGTGCATGTTATTCCATTCATTTTCTATGGCCTAAAGCATGTAAAGTGCAATCGTTCTATAAAATGACAGCCTGGGATTTAAAAAAAAATTTATATACATGCATTTTTTTCTTTTATTCTATTGTTATCTTAAACTTAATTTACTTAAGCCTTTTCTTTTGGTTCATTTGATGTTTGCTTAAGCTGCAGGCCCCATTCCTAAACTAGAATCCTATTGCCTATGCACATTTAGAAATGTGTTTATCTTGATATTGTACCTAATAAATTCATACTTATTAACATCATTATTGTTTCTTAAATAGAATGAACTATTTTTCTAACATTACAGGGTCTGTCATAAGATTAATTTTCCAGAAGTATGAAAAAATCTATCTGAGTAAATGTTAAAGATATGTCTAATTGATGTGAAGATAAAGTTTATATATTTACTTTGAAGATAGATAAACACTCATAAAAGACCTGGTATAGTCATCAATACTGATATATCCCACCGTCACCTTGCCAGCCATGAAATTATTTTATTACCATCAAAATACTCAATGATTCCTTAATTATTTGTATCCTAAATTACTTCTTGATGAGTTTAAATAGTTTACCAGATGTAGAATTATGTATTGTCATCGGAATTAGTTTTATATGGCAGTGTGATTGTCTAGGCCTACTTTATTCTAGGTTTACATGAGGTTTTAGGTGATTATGCCAAAGTAAATGTTCAGCCGAAATATACTTGATAGAAATATATTGAATTGAAGTACAAGTATATTTTGCCATCCTGCCACCCTAACATAGATTTTTTTCAGAATAGGTACACCATGTATCATGTTTTGTCTTGTTAATGTTGTTGAAATTGCAGTGCCTGTCGACTTTTTTCTGGCTTCAGTTTTCGTTCCCTTCCTCTTAAACTCTTTGATGATAATGGAGAGCAGGTAATTATTATTAACTAAGAAATCTTCTTTGTATAATTGGTAATAAACACTTGCATGTCTTAAGTTGATCTGCAAGGAAAATACTCAAACCAAAGCATAGTCTTCGGTTCATATATAACATTGCTCACATTCTCATAGTAATATTTAATTGGTGAAGAAAATACTATAAATTACAACCTTTCACAAGTACAAATGAGTTGACATATATTGTGTGTGTTTTTTTTTTTTTTTGTGCTACAGAACAAATGAGATCATTCATTAAGTCACCTTATATCATTTATTTCAGAATATAAATGTTTGTGAAAACTTTATGTGATGTAAATTATATATTTTTAAAAATGTTCTACATACTCTTTCGGTATCTTTTGGAGATAAAAAAATTCTGTAAAGTGTCTGTCCCAGGTGATTTCAAATTTTGGCAAATGTTTTAATGCTTGAAGTTTGGCAGCTTCAGTTGAAGATATTTCTAGCTTACCTGGCTTAAGATTTCTAGCTTACCTGGCCTTAAGCCATGTGAGCTTTTGTTATCATTTTAGGTGTATTGATTGTCCCTCTTTTTAACTTTATATTTTAATCTTCTCGTCTTAAGTGACTTAGCAAAGTAAACTGAAACTTGGACTGGAGCATCTATGGGATAACCTCTATATAGTTTGAATATATTGTTTTGTTCAAACCACTTACATGGTATCACAGCTGACCTATCAAGTTTTGACAATTTCCATGGGTGAGGATTGTCAAAAAATTTCAGAGAGCAATGGAAATAATCAAAAGATCAAAGGCATTTGCCACAAATCTAGATGAAATTATCTTGGGTCTCTTGCCTGATGCCTTAGACCACTTTTTTTGTGCCTGTTTGATGTACTTATATTTAAAGTCTTCAAGGTAAAATTTATCAAAACTTGGTATGAAGCATCTGTGGAAGGGCCTCACTAAAAATTGCATATATCTTTTTGATCCATCAACTGATATAGTAGCCATGGCAAATTCTGTTTTGATTGGTCAGTTTTCATACATCAATTCTTCTGAGACATCTAATCCTAATGAACTGAAACTTATTATGCAGCATCAGTTGGAATTCTGTTATTATATCTGGATAGGAAAACAAACTTGATGGCAAAAGGAAATTCTAAATTTAATTAGTCCATGTGTAAAAAAAAATTCTGTTGAACTTTTTAGCCAATTAAAGCTAATATTTTATAAGGTTTTATAAAGATTTTTGTTTTTCTCCTAATCAAAAATCAAATATGGCAGTTTTGGACAATTCTTGTCTCAGATTAGCTAATTTTTTAATTGTACTCCTTGGAAAAATGAATTAAAGTTTGTGGGAAGCATCCCAGGAAGGTCTTTCATAAACTTTTAATTATGTTCTTGGATAATTTCTTGTTCCCAATTAGCTAATTTTCCAACATTGAAATTACTTAGTTAAGTGAATTGAAGCATGAAGATGTCTTTTGTTTAAATTTCAGCATTTTTTCCCAACTGAAAAGCAAACTTGGGAGACATCATGATCATGGATAGTTCTTGTTGTTACATATATCATCATGCTTGGTTTCAAGTTACTGTGTTTGCAACATGCAACAAAACTCCAAGTAAAATAAAAGTCTCTCACCTAATTTGTGATGACATACCACAAAACATCAAATAAACTTTATTCCACTTTTGTTAGATTTGACTGACACTTCTAGATTTCCCTTTCTGGACATTTACAAAAAAAATGGGGGCGTGTTTTCTACCAATGATGTTAATTACATTAAATCAGTATAATCATGTTTAGAGGTACAAAGGAATGTATTGAAGATTAAACATTATATAAACTTTAATTTAATATTTCAAAAATGTCAAATAAAACCACAAAATTTATTTTTTGTAAACCCAAAGCTCCACCCTTTCTTAAATGAATCTTGGTTTGATTTCAATGGTCAGTTTGCATTGACAGTGCAAATGAACCATGGTAATTGATAATGAAATTGAAAACAATGGGAAGCTACTGATGTTCAAAATACCTTCAAGTTAATGACTTAACACTTACACATAAAGCCAATAAATCTTATTCTTCAAAGAGCTTTATCACAAAATAATTGCTGGATGTAACAAGTGGGTTGTTGCACATTGGAAGCTTCAGGTGCTTCGCACCTTCAGATTTCAATGTGCAACAACCCCTACTTATTCCTATGTTAAGTTTATGGAACACCAATGTTACTAGTAAGCTTTTCTGTCCCAAAGAACAATGGGTTACAATGGATTAATTTGACCTGTTTGTCAAATCTTTAACATTATTGGTTTTAGTCTTTTTTATTAATCCAGTTTTAAACAAGCTTGAGCTGCATGTTTCATAGATGGTCCTCTACCAAAACTTTAGCATCAATAAAAAATTCCATCTAGAGATGATAATAGTTTGGGGAATGTATCCAGACTCACATTTTAGCCATTTACATTATACATTAACTATATTAAAATCCAACTCAATTCTAGTCTCAGTGTAATTGGAATGGAGTTGAATATAGCCTGAGCTAAACTGGAAATTAAATGAAATATCATATATAATAAGTAGCTTTTACCGGGTACTAACCATTTCCAAATAAATTTGGAAAGCCACTTGATTGTCTTGGTATTTTGTTATTCAATTCTCATTTTTGTAATTTCAGGAGAACCAACATTTTAGATAGTATTGCCAAATTGAAGTAAGTAGATGTATTCCTTATATCAATGTAGATGAATGACAGACTTTGCTAAAAGTTGAAGGCTTGAAAAAACATATGAAATCACTTTCTATTTACACTAATTTTTTGTCCAATTTTGTACTGTTATTGCGAAAACAAACAATGTACATATAGTACATGTAATTTATTTTTAAATCATGAATATAGCATATCGGTCAATTTATCTTAATATGTTCAATTAACATGGTTGAGACTTTATTAAAGTGATATCTAAGATTTGTTGTGCATTGTGTTAAGTCATACAAAGAGGGATAACTTTTGTTATAAACTTGTGACTTCAGATTTTCACTGACATTTATCATCTTATAATTTTAGTGCAGTACATTGTTATTTGAAAATGTTAGGCAAAATTGGAAATAAATAAAAAATATAGTTTGAATTTGGGAGGATATACAGGTTCCACCCTGTCGGACCTTCTGACTAAATTGTCCACAACTCCTCCTGCATGCCTTGCAGTGTCATGGAATTAAATGGAGTGTTTGGTGCCCATATTACCAAGTCAAATAATTTTGGACCCAATTAAAAAAAATTCCTCCATAACATGTTACCACTTTAAAGAAATGACATGGTGAGCTATGCATTGTTCTTGGCCCACAAAAATGAAAGTTGTGTGATGGCTTTGAAAAATTCTGTAAATTTTACCAAGAATTTGTTTTATCATGTCACTAATGGTACCAAATTTGTCTAATTTGTTAAAAAATTTTAAAAAGTATAAAGGAGAAGGTTCGATAAGGTCTGTTTTCAGCCTCAAAAATAAAGTTTAGTATAAATTTAAAGTTTTACATTTTTTGCAAACTAAAAAGTCATATCTTTAAGACTTAATTTACCTTTATGGTAAAAAATGTAAGATTTATTGATTTTTAACTGCTCAAACTTCGTCCAAAAATGGGAAATCCAACAAATTAGCCGGATATTGTCTAATTTATTCTCATGTTTTGCCATATCAGTTTTGGCCGCACACGTGTTACAGCTCAATTTTTTCATATTTTATGTAGTTTAGTGAGTTACATCATATGTGTAAATATTTTGGTGTAACACACATGTGGCCAATACGATTACAGCCAAAAAAACAACAAAAATATAAACATTTTTGAGCATTTTAGAAAACTGACGTATTTTGATGACGTCATAGCTAAAGCACGTGAACTTTTATACCCAAAAGAAAGCTGCAAATATTAAGAACATTTATTTTTCTTATTAACGATCACTTTTAGATAATATTATACTAAGATTTTTATGATGTGTAAATTTTTGGGCCGAAAAGGAGGCTTACTGGACCTTCTCCTTTTAGAAATTGTACCTTGAATTAAATATTTAGTACAATTAAGTCAACTTTAGTAAATATATTTTATTTGGTATCAATATCATGTAGTTCTTCCCTCTCACATATATTATTTGAGCAAAAAAACACATTTATTGATTGCCTGGTACTTAATGTCCAGCAGTAGATATTTCATGCATATTCAGTAGAGCATATTATTTATTTGTACTGGACAAACATGCTGAGCCTGATTTTTAAAGTACTAGGCCACGGAAGCAACAGTCTGCATGAAGACATACCACTTTACCCAGACATTATTCTGACCATCAACCAGTGTGCGGGGAAATATTTGACACTTTATTTTCAAATTGAATAATGGGTACAAATAAGGATTTTATTGTTCCTAGTCCTTTATATAACAAGTGATTGCGGAGGCCCTTTGCTAAGGACTAAAGTTTTTATTTCCTGTATTAAAAAAGTCATTTCTATACTATTTACAACCAAAGTGTAAGTTCAAAAATATATGCCTAGAAATTTTTTTTGTTACAGCTAGGAACTTTGACCTCTTGAAGTTGACCTTATTATTTAGGACACAGCATGCTAAACATTTTTGCAATTAAAAGTTTTTTTTAAAACACTTTATGAGAAAAGCTTTTATTCTTTACCCCTATAACAACTCTTGGTCCCAGAGTCCATACTTGCTCCAGTTTCATAAAACATCTCAGTTTGAGGATTTCCAGAATTTTACCCTGAACTCTAAATCTGACCAATCAAATGATAGCCTTCTTAAATATTGGTGGAAATACTCAAGGATTTGATGAAATCTCAATTGGAAATGTTTTATCAAACTGAAGCCCAGTAGGTAGAGCAATTTTAAATTGAAAATTTTCATATAACACACATATTTCTCCATCTCTTGTTATCAGCAATCACCCTAGCCTGGGGTCCTGGCTCACAACAGCAGTAGAGCCAGGCAGAGGACAAATTGTACCAGTGGTTGTGGGATATTATTTTTGTATACAAACAGATATTCAGATGGTATTATTGCTGAATCGTATCACATGATTTTGTTCCCCAACTGACTCTTGCGACATGACAGCAAGCTGGGCCAGGATCCTAGGCTATAATCACCTTATTGAGAATTTTCTGTAACCTGCATTAAATAAAAATCATTTTCAACAAATTAAGATAAATGACATTTTGGAATGGAAACATTGGAATTTTTGTAAAGTGGGTTAACTGTAACTATAGTTTATTTAACAATTCTCTTTATTTCTGGTTAGGTCAAGTATCTTTTGTCTGCATCAATAAATTCAAGGTGAGGTCCCCAAAAATAATGACAGTTATTTAGTATGCAACTTATTATTCAGTGTAATGCACTGTATCCAGCTTACGATATAAACAATAAGTGTATCTTGCACCAGCTGTAAATTGTAAAAACACATACACATTTGATTTTCCAAGGTATATATATAATCCATTTGACAGTGTTCATATAGTATATGTTTTAAATTTGTAATGTGTATTTTTAATGTGGCTGTGTGATCTGTTTTTTTTATTGTTTGACTTGATGCAATGCAATAAAAAAAAGACATGGCCTGATATAATTGAACTTAAAGGTGCTCAAACTATGTACATGTATTCTACAGTTGAATACGTTTTCTGGTACCAAAGAAACATAGTGCTGTAGAAAAAGAAAATTTTAAAACTGTTAACTTTTTAAACAGTTATTTAATATACCATTTATACTATAGCTTCTGAAGTTGATGTATTTTGATATTTTCAGATGTCAAGTTTTGATGATTACTGGCACCAAGGCATCTTTCAACCATACTGTACATAATTTATATGGTCACATGTTGCAGAAGATGGACAAAAAGAAGTTGGAATTACTAGAAGTGGAAGGAGTAGCTAATGTTATTGAAGAAAAGGTACACTAATATCCATTTTCAGTTTACAGAGCAAAACGCTTATGAGATATTGTCATCACTTGTCTGTCTACTGTCTGTTTAAAACTGTTCACATTTTTATCTTGTTATGGATACCACTTGGCCAAAACGACTAACTTTTGCAGGAAGAATCTGTGTGAGGTCTTCTATAAAGTTTACCATTTCATCTCAATCAGACAATAGTTATGTACAGTTCTTTTTTCTAATGAATTGATGATAAAAGAATGCTATGCCTAGATGGAAAAGTTTATGACTTTCAAACAAGATTATGAACCAAATCATACACTATCAATTTTTCAACTACAACTTGTAAGGTCTATAAAAAGATGGCACATTTATTCAGCACATGTTTATGAAAAGAGTTGTGAAAATTTTATTTGTTTTTCTATTTGCAGACAGAGAAGTTAGGAGAAGCCTTTTTATATTTCACACAAGGTTTAGGATTAAGTAAGTATTAGGGTACATTTATTTGCATAAAATGGCTTTTCTGAGATGATGTTATAGCCCCATTTGCAACAGTGTAAACATTTCTGAATGGGTTGATTTAGTGGGAAAAATTATCATAATTGTTTATTACATACAATAAATTTTTTGTCAGTATACCTGAATTGTTAAAAAAATAATCAGTATCTCCTATCACTTTTTCAATCTTTCATTTTTATACGACCGCAAAAAATTGTGGTCGTATTATGGTATGGCGCTGTCGTCATCGGCGTTCCTTTCTGTAAAAAAAAGGTTGGTTTCCGCATGATAACTTTTGTTTCAATTTTACCAAACCTTTTAATATTTTAGGACATTGATAATTGGTACAAGATAAAGGTTGGTATTGATTTTGGGTGATTTAGCCCCATCCGTTTTTTGGGGAGGGGCCAGAAGGGGGTTTTTCCATATTTGGATTAAAGTTCCCTATTTCTTGTCCAATTTTGATGGGTTTTTTATGCCCCCGCCTCTAGGCGGTCAGGGGCATTAAGTGTTACCCTCCTACGTACATCGGTCTGTACGTCCCAAGAATGGTTTCTGTTCAATAATTTTTGACATCATGAAAGGAATGATTTGAAATTTGGATATGATGTTAAGGACCACCAAATACAGATCAAATTTGAATTTGGCATGTTTTGCATGAGGGGTTCTAGAGTTATGCCCCTTGAAATAACCAAATTTCATCAAATTTAAGGTTTCCGTTCAATGACTTTTGAAAACATTGAAGGAATGATTTGAAATTTGGATATGTAATTTCATCAAATTTAAGGTTTCCATTCAATAACTTTGGTGGGGGCATCTGTGTCCCATGGACACATTCTATTCTAAGTTATGGTCTGCCTTCTTGTCTAGTAACAAATTCACTATTTTTATATGACCATTATTACAAACTATATACAGAAGTGATGCTCCATTATGCGTACATTTATTATAGTCTGCCTTCTTGTCTAGTAACAAATTCACTATTTTTATATTACGTTTCTCACAAGCTACATACAGAGGTGATTCTTCTTTATTCGTACATTTATTATAGTCTGCCTTCTTGTCTAGTAACATATTCACTATTTATATATAAACTTTCTCACAAGCTTCATACAGAGGTGTTCCCCCATCATACCTACATTGGTTAACATCAACACCATGATTACAACACCACTGTATTATATCCATATCTCCTTTAAACCAGCAGTGTATAAATATTGTATCACTGTGATCTACATCACGTTTATGTGCTAACTCTGCCTGATTTGATTTATCTAAAGAAAACATATAAGATTTGTTCCTCTGGCCATCTTACATACCTCTAAAGTTTTCTTTATTACTGTCTGTATATCTTTGGTAACTTCATCTGATAACCATTCTTTCCTTTAAATTGTTATCAAATATAACACATAATGATAGACCACTATATGTACCATATACACCTTCTTTATATAATTTATCAATATCTGCTTATAAATTGACAACAGATGCTGTAAAAACTCAGAGATATTCAATTTCTGATTTTCCTTGCATAACACACAGCAATGTAATTCAGAAGGTAAAATTTTTGGTGCATTTGGTCCCAGATACATGTCGG
>JAULBM010351391.1:0-12140 GCA_032357055.1 Geukensia granosissima | reverse complement strand
AGAGAAATCGTGGTGGTTATACGCGTTATTAATTAAATTTGTGTGATAAAGCTGCCCCATATGTTCATTTAAAAGTTGTAAAATTCTTATGACCAATACGGTTTCTTAAATTGTGAAAAACTGATTTCTTGAAAAAACTTTTTTCAGCATTCTGAAGTTGTCAAATTATACCCCTTTTTGTTTTAAGAATTTATAACCAATCATACGACTTGCTAATTCACCCAAATTTCAACCTAAAGTTTAGCCTGTACACTTATACATAAAAATGTCTTAGTATTAATTTAATTCTATTTTCATTTCTTATAAAGGTGTAAATTGTAAAATTATTATTACAAAAAATATAGGGGTTTCAAACTATTGGTCACATCTATTTATGTACACACAAAGAAACTGGAGAAATGGGTCGCTCATCTGACACACTGTCACGGTTTTTATTTACTGTGATCCCTAAATTGATATGAACTTTATTTTGTTTTGTAAACGAACAATCAGCTTAGATTTTTTAACGAACCAATCAGAAGCAAAAAGTGCAAATAGCCCAATTTGAAATTTCAAAATAAGGACAAAGAAATCAAACCATAAAGATTGACTCCACTTCGCTTAGAGCTTTAAAAGTTCAACATTTTCCTATATTTTGCCAATCCTGTTACAGCCTTGTTTGTTTTCCAATCGGAACAAAATGATATAAATGTTTAAAGAATCATATTAAGTTGCTTTACAAACCAATTGGGTATATATAGCTGAGAGGAGATTTGAAAATGGGTCAATAAAAATGATTTCACATCGTCGCCATATCTGTTGTGCTGTCTGTTGTGCAAGCAATATGAAGTCCGATCAAAACGAAACAAGAAAATAATGCTTCATCTCTGGTTCTGTAATGCCTTGTGGTTTCAGAAAAGACGATTTTTAAATCAATCAATCAGAAAAAAGAATTGCCTGTGGCAGCCATATTCTAGTCCGGAAAGAGAAAAGTTTGTAAAAGACCTTCAATAGATCCAAAGATGATCCTGTCAATTTTAGTTCCAAAGCAAAGATAAAAATCATTAAACCGGAAATTTGTCGGTCGCGCACATGATATGGTTGACAGGAACGAAATATCTATTTAGCAAATGACAGTGATTATTTTCCCACTCTCGTGACAACAATCCGTTTATGTTGGTTGTGACTAACATCGATTGCGACTATACGCAGGCTTTATCAATTGAGTAGCAAGACGGGTTCCACAAGTGATGCTGGAGTTGCTTACCCTTTCCGGAGCACTGGAGTTTTCAGTGTAGTGTTGTGCGTACTATGTTTGTCTTTTGTTGGTCACGGACTTGTCTGTCTTTTGATTAAGCGATTTCTGTCTGCCCCTTTATTATCTTCGAACTTTTTCCATTGCGCGTAATAGGTTCATAAAAGAAAACTTTATTTAAATACAGCTAAAAAGAAACAAGTATTTTCCTTGCCAAAAATAAACTTAAAACATATATTGCAGCACATACAAAAAGCAACAAGAAGTGTAAATAAAAAAATAAATGACTAGTAAAACAAGAAAATCGTATTTTAATACCTAGTGCATCAGGTGCGCCCACAGCATCAATAACTATATTAGGGTTGATCAGGATTGGGTTAAATGCCTTGCAGTCTTTAATTTCTGATGACACGGCGGTGTATAAATTTACTTTGTTATATCCCCGAATAGTAAAGGTTTTACATTTTGAAAAATCCATAGTTCCATTCAAAATGTATTCAAATGATACCTGAAAAAAACATTTCAAAGTTGTGTTAAGTGCAGTAAAGAATACGCATGTGAGAGATCACAAGTACATGGTCCAAAGAGACCAGATAAATTTAAAGCTAACTAAAAGATAGATAAAACGAAAACAAAAAGAACAAAAGCTTGGAATCTATGAACTCCTTTAAAATACTGGAGTGGGATCAGGTGATCCGGAAGGCGTCCCCATGTCCTGCAGGCAGCACCCGTCGTGGAATCCTTAATGTCAAAATCAATCAAATCAAGATGTCAAAATCGGAAAAGTCAATTCTTGTGAAATCCGAAAGGAATCGCACAAACTCCTTAATAAACAAGGAGTAAGAAGAGGTATCGGGAAGGATAAGCATTCCCTGTCCTGTGCGCAGCACCCGTCGTGAAATTCTTTAACTCTTATCAAAGTCAACGTCAATCCGAGAAGAGGTCAACCTGTTGTTAAATTACCGGTAACAGGTCGATAACTAGTTGAGATACACTGATACCATAAAGATCAACAATTTAAAATGGCGACCATAGAGTTTGAGGAAGGACGATTTCAACCTTGATTGTATGTATCCTTGTATAATTTACATTGCTCTCATCAGAAAATATCGATACTTATAACAGGTACAGAGTACCGAATCAACTATGACACATAAGCTCCGTAGGCAGGGGAAGCAGGAATTTTGCCACATATTTTCAAGATTTCAGGTTTACTTTGCTTTCCATAATATACGCAAATAATTTTGTTTTGGAAAATAAAATGTATTAATAAATGACATGTTTTACCAATTGCTAACCTAATCTTAACTTTTTGTGTTCTTATTTTTTCTTACATCAATTAGTATGTCAACAGTATATAATACTAGTACTATACTCGTAAATTATATTACAATCAGGCGTTGTGGACTTTCTACGAGATAATATTCCATATAATGTCTGACCACCGTCTTAATAATGAAAAAAAGAGCCTAACGTTAAGGTAAAATGGTCAGTTTCTTATTACTGTTAAAACTGTTGTAGTTGAGACTATAAACGGAGATAAGCCAAGACCTTTAGGTTAAATGGATGGATTGATCGATTGATTGATTGCTGTTTAACGTCTATTTGGCAATATTTTAGCCGTATTCAGGAGTTAACAAGTAAACAAACAATAAATCAATATGTAGACTGCGAGCAGGGGACTGGTAAGAGAGAGAATTTTGACTGGAAATGGAAATATTACCGGTTGCATATGGGGTCGAAAATTTAACTTTGTAACTGACAGACTACTGACTTCTTAAAATGAGCTGTAACAAGGTGTCTTTTACGTTCTTCAATGCGGTATTTTCTACACGCGGGGCGTCTTAAACGTCTCTTTCCGGACGGATTGTGAATTTATACATCACAAAAATGCAACCAGCGACGCACCTTTCCCCGACACAACCTTTGCGAAGGGGAATTCGAATATTTATACATCCCTCTCAAATGTAGGAGTTATACCTACAGGCAGAGAAACCGAACTGCAAATTTCTGTACTCAGCCATTCTAGAGGAAATTTGAGTAGACAGCCTCTCGCCTCTCATTACTGTTAAAATTGCTATAGCAGAGAGAATCAACAGGGATAACCCCAGCTATTTCGGCTAAATTGACATTTCCTCATTACTGTTAAAATGTTATAGTTAAGAATATAAACGGTCTCCCCTAATGTAGGGGTTATATCTACAGGCTGAGAGAAACCTAACGGCATGTTTCTATAACCCGACGACCCCATGGGGAAGTTTAGTAGACAGCCTCTCATTACTGTTTAAATTGCTAAAGTTGAGAGAATCAACGGCGATAAGCCCATCTATTTAGGTTAAATGGACATATTTTGCATTACTGTTAAAAATGCTGCAGTTAAGAATATCAAAGCGGATAAGCCCAGCCATTAAAGTTACATATTCAGTCTCTCATTACTGTTAAAATTGTTATAGCTGAAAGTATCAAACTAGGATGAGCCCAGATCTTAAGGCAAAAAAGTAAGTCTCTTATCATTGTAAAATATTTTAGCTAAGAGTATCAACGGAAGTGAGCCCAAATTTATGTTAAATGGCCAGTTTCTCATCACATACTAGTTGATGAATATATCTATGGGGATAATGACACTGTTTAGAAATTTAAAACTTAAGGTGACAATGACAAATTTATTATATTATCATATTTGGAAATTTCAAGCTTTGCAATATACTACATATTTTTAGTTTCACTATTTTTCAACTAAGATTTTTAACATTTTGTGGCAAGTAAAATTGCTTCATTTCCTATATGGCTTTGTAAACTATTTAATACATAAAAAATAAAAAAAGAGATATTAAAAGAGGGGAATTACCATACAAAGGATCAACAGTTTGTAACTATTGTAGTCAATTTGCTACAAAAACTTAAAGCATATATATATTTTACAGTCTACTGCTTTTACAACAAAACTTGAAAAGTCATGTTCATATTTGTCTGTTTTCACCGAGTCAAAAATATTGTTACTGTAATTGTAGACTAATGAAGTTGAAACTACATTTTCAATTTGTAGACAAAAACGTTAACTGTAAAAATGAATTCTTATTCAATACTTTTGTATGGCTAGCATTCTGCGTAAAATTCACTATCTATTTGACGTAACTAAGAAGAACTCGTATAAAAGGCCGCCATGTTGGAATAAAAGATTTCTTTCTTGTCAAATGTAATAAAATACATAAAATATTTTATATGTCCAACGTAAAAACTACTTTTAAAACAATTTATCCAGATTTGAAGCATACGCGAACCCTATACACTTCCGCTGGTCACATTTTACAATGGAATCGTTCAAGTGACGTCTTGTTGTTACTATGACGTGCATCAGCGGAAAACATCGACAACGTTTTGCGGAATTTTTATTTTACTGTTTTTTTAATATAAATAAAACTTCTTGAATAACAATTGCATTAGAATGGAGATAACTGTATTGTATTTTAAGCTTTTCGGAAGTAAATCTTGATTTTACTGTTGCAAATATCCGTTTACCTGGCTGCGCTACGCGTCACCATATTAAATAATGAAACTGCGATATTTTCTCCATGTTTAAAAGTTTAGTTTTTTGTTTCACATAAACAAACATTTGTTGACGTGATGTGATCTCATTAGGAATTGATATAATACCTTAGTGCTGGTCACTGTATATAAATCCAAATTCGTCCAAATCATATATGTCTTCCCCATCACAGAGTTATCTGTAACAGCATATTCATATCTATCTACTGCATCATACTTTTCAACTGAATTATATATGTCCGGATCATAAAACTGATCAAATGTCACGATCAACTGAAAACACATAAAACAATACAATTAATCTGAGCCAAGACCTGAAACTTTTTAATGAAAAATATTTAGTCAGATTTTTTTTAAAAGTTTTAAAAATTATAAAAAAAAATCATTTGTCCAAAGTAAAAACTGCACACTTCAGACCGTTTGTCCAGTGTTTGGAACTCTGAACTTTAATCATAATACGGAAAGCTCATCTGCAAGAAATTAACTTGATATACTAGAACATAGAGAAGGAGTTCATGAAAGGGGTCTAAAATAAGAAACAAAACAATTTGGGTTCGTTGTGATTCATCGGTCAAATCAAAATTCTAAAAAAAAAAATTATTTATGTACCGACTATATATACAGAAAAAGAGGTGTAGTATGATTGTCTATCAGAAAACGTGTAAATCACAAACTCCTTTAGGTTGCCATAAGACCTTTAATAATGGACAAATATCCAAACCCTCGGGCAAGCTGCAAACCCCCATCCCAACAAAAAATGTGATGATAATTCAAATATGCCAACTATCGACCAAAAAAAAAATAAACAAAATAAAGAAGTAACACTTTAACATTAAACCAGCGTGTGGGACAGGCATAAGACGTATGAGGCAGGATTAAACATGTTTGTCAGTACTCAAACCCCTCACTTATCTGAGACAGTGATGTGACAAAACGACAAAACATTTACTTTAAAACACCAACTGCACAAGATTTTCTTGAGAAAAAGCAAATAAAACAAGCGACAAAAAGATGTGCCGACCTAAAAACGGAACTTTCAAAATCCTTACGAAATACGCCCACTTGATTTAGTGTAAAACTACCAAATAATAGCCAAAGAAAACATGGCATTGATCAAGTGGCAAAACAAACAAAATTATCGACAGCATGCTGGACAAAATATTAACTTAAACTTGTTTTGATGTAAATTATTGAGTAGATAGTCGATGTTGATACCACAGAATACAATATTTAAATATAGTAAAATAATCTTAAAAAGATAACCCTTTTGTATAAATGTATTCAAATAACTGGCAATTCACTTAGGATTGTCTTTAAATGTATGAGCTTTTTTCACCATATTTCCATAAAAGTAATATACATCTTCTCTTCAAAAACAAAACCGTTTACTCAAATCGGATGACTCAAATAAAATTCTGACCACTTTAGGTCACTTATTTATATGCAAGTACTCTAAAATGAACAAAAACCATAAAGTCAAAATTGAAGAAGGAGTTCAAGTCACATGCCTGAAGTAGGAATTCTACTCCTGGACCCTTGATCTTCAACTTATATGATTTCATTCGATAACAAAATTAAAATCCTTAAACCTAAAATGTAGAATGAGTTTAAGTCAAATGGCTGAAATAATATTTGACCCATTTTGGCTCGATGTTTTCAACTTTGCAACGAAATCAAAATTCTGAACGCGTAATACAATATAAATGCTAAATGCAATCATTTCATAAAAAATAAAACCGCAAAAACGAGTTAGCCACTTTCTTGAAATAAGAATTTTCAGTTATGAAAATAATTTTCAACTGTTTTTTGCAAAACTACAGGCTATATGCAACCAATCTAACAATAAAGAATACAAATGTAAGAGAAGTTCCAGTCATAAGGCTGAAATAGTTTTAGACACTGTTTGGCCCCTTGTTTGCATATGAGGGCCAAAATCAAAATCCGAAAGCTTGTTGTGCATATATATGCAATCGTTCTATTATCGAATTAAAACCATTAAGTCAAACACGTAGGAGAAGTTCTAGTCACAAGGAAAGAGTCACGGACAGATAGCCAATATCCCCAAACATTCCCTTGTAAGTTCGAGTTTAAAAATCCTTCACCTTCAATTGACCAAAGAGAAAACTTAATCAAACCTTAAGTAAAGAACTACGAAATATATCTTTTTTTTCAAACCCTGTTCTGATTTGACAGGTAGATTGAAATTACCATAGAATATCATTGTTCTTAACTCGAATAGTCCTGTGGTAAAAAGAACATAGTATATATAAATCCATTTACCTTCTCAGCACCGCCTGTTTGTGTTGTGTTAAAATGTTCTACACTTATTCCACCTGAAGCAGGGGGGTTGGCAATAACCATAACACCATCCGTTCTGATTGACTGGAAACAAATCATCTTTGCACAAAGCTTCAGTACCATACGATACATTATACCTGGACTTAATGTAAAGTCATCCAAACTGATGTCAAACATTGTAAAGATGTGTACAAAGTCACGATAAGTTGTCCAAATGTCTAAAAAGAAAACAGATTTGCGCTAAGATCACAGCTCGATGCTTTTCGGCCAAGAGGAGCTCTTATGTGAGAAACATTACAATATTTCACAATCAATGTTAAAGAAAACAGGGAATAATGATCTTTTCAACTAGAAAATTATAACAAAACAAGAACGTTTTATGTGAATTATACATACTTCCGACGACAGATCTTTGCTCGACAGCTATGTAGGCATCAGTGGTGTATGGTTTGATATTATCTGGGACTGTCCAGTAGGCCTTCAGAGAATTAACAGACATTTGTACGTCAATGTCGTCAACACATGGCATTCTGTAATCCTAATAAGATTGATAAAATGCTGTTTTTGCATTTAACTTAATGATATTTCTGATAAATAGTACGTGCAGGATGCTATCCAATAATATTAATATCTGTTAACAGCAATATACAAGAAATATAAGAATAACGACACTGGTAGATATCCGACCAATAGTGCAGATTTTAGGTTAAACTGCTTTGAATATGGTAAATGCATAAAATCTTACAAGATGCTGGTAAAGATCATTGGTAACATTTAAAACCTTAGATCCAATTTCAAAACTGGGGTCATTTTTAAAATCATGAAAGTCACTGAAACTTATTACAATATCAATATCATATATTCATTTATTTAAAAATATATTGACATTTACTCTTTGTATAAAGAGCTTACACTGATACGACCATTGCCGTAAGACAAAAAATTCGTATAAATTCAAATGCATTACATAGTGGCTATTTCATATTAGTTATATTTTAGTACAAGAAAAGAAAAATACAAACATATTGATGAGCATTTATTACAGCATTTTGAATTATTGTTCTTTTGTGTTTTATATCTCATCATCCTTCATTTAATTATTTTAAGTAAAGTGCAAAAGAAAACCAACTCAATATGAAACATCGTGGTTGGATTGAAACCTATCTGATTTCAACCCATATATTTTCATTTTCACCTTTTTATAATTGAATTAAAAAACATATAGTTCAACAGGTATCGCCTGTCTTTTTATCGGATGAGCATTGCAAATCCTGAAGAGTCCTCCCTAGACCGATTATACATTCGCTTCAGTCAATATTTCACTTTTTTCTTGTTGGAATGTGCTTGGTATCAACCAACTTGATTTATTTCGCCATAATATATTCTCTATCTTTTGTCATAAAAAGTAAGGTAATTTGTAAGTATATAAAAGACCTTGTTAATTACACACATTATTTTTTCAAAAGTGTAAACCTTATTGATCCATCTGATGAATTTCAATTATAAACATCTTCAATCATATCATTTTATAGGCTTAACTGGATGACATAGGCTTTATCAAAATAAATATTAAAAAACAAATAAAAATGAATTAGATTTAGGTCTATTTTTTATTAAAACGGTCGCTATTTAATCTATATCACTTTTTTCGTAATCAGATGTTCTCAAATGATTTCCCTATTCTTCTAAATTATCATACCAATTTGAACCATAATTGGCAGAGTCTTTTTCATTATTTTTTGAAATTATATTTAGTAAGTTTCTGGGAACCATTACACAAAATTATTCAAAGTGTCGTGGCTTTACCACATTTTGAATAAGTATTAACAATAATAGCATATAAAATTTTTCCATAATCATTCAACACTTATTGTGTATTTCAAACCACTGGTTCGATGCCTCTGCTGGTGGACCAGAGGTCCCCGACAGTATTTGCCAGCCCGGTAGTCAGAATTGTCTGACATAAAATTTATTAAACAGTGTTTTACAGAAATTTGCTGCATTTATTAAACACTGAAGATACGGAGAAGTCTCGAAAAGTATAGCACTTAGTAGTTATCCCTGCCGACTGATTTGCCTTCCCATTTCGATATATTTGGATTTGACTGCTTCTTTTGCTATGTTTGGATTTGGACTTCCTACGTTTTGATTACAATGCTACAAATGAAAGGTTACTCCTTGAAATGTACATATAGATACCAAAATTCTCCACAATTATTAAACATTGGTTATTTATTATTTTACACGCAATTATATTTTTCTTTATCAGATTTTCTTGAATTTAGGATACTTTTTTAAAATGGTTTTATGGATAACTTACCCTTTGGTGGTGCAGTAATATAAAATCTAAAACATAAACAAATTTCAATAGTTTGGACAAGAAGATGATTATTTTATACAACTGAAAGCAGCAACAAACATACATTTAATTCTGATTGTGTTTTTGCAAATTTAAATTGAAAACTATATATTTTGCCGCTGTCATGATTTTAGTCTAGATAGTTGTTTCAATATCCCATTTGAATGTCTAATGGAAATACTAATATATCAAAAGATCATAATTACCAGTCGTATTACAAGGTTCACCATCATACACCACTACACCGGCTAATACATCCTTTTCGGTAACTATAGTAATACCGTCAGATGACACGAGTGTATTTCCGCCTGAACTAACTGCCACTACTGACAAATAGTATTTCTAAAAATACAATAAAATTTTCAAAAAACTTTTGATATAATTCATATAACAATTTATAGTTAGTTCGGTTATAATATTCAACTGTGTGTACAGGTATTTTTAATAAAAAGCTTTGCTGTGATAAAAACATTGCATTGAATACTTGTTAAAGCTTTCTATTTATAATCTCACAAAAAGAAATCTGCATATATATATATATATCAATACCTTGTATGGAACGAGCGTTAAACCTGTTTCTTTATGAGACAAAGCTGTTCCAACATCTTTCATTTCTAAAATATCATTTCCACCTTTTGTAGTTCCAATAATTATACTATAGGTAACATTCACATGTGGATGAGTAAATCCTGACCATCTGGCAGCTATACATGTTGTGTCTGTTTGGAAATCAATGTCTTCTATATCCTAAAATAAAATAAAAAAGTCTGCCCTAAATTTTTAAGAGGGAGCGAAAAAAACGTAGGCCAAACAGGGACTAGATAACGGACACGAAAATATCGAGAAGATGAAAAACACGTAACATGGACATAACTCATTCAAAATGGTGATGTTACTAGAAAGATACTGAGCCAAGGGTTTCTCAGGGAAAGATTAGAGTCATCATTCCGGAAGTTTTTCGGTCGCCATCATGATTTGGTTGTCCGGTACGAAATATCCATTTCACAGCTTCCGACTGTCATGAACAAAAATCTGTTCCTATACCAGTTGTGATTTACATCGATTGTGACTATACTACCGAGTAACACGACGGGTGTCACTAGTGGAGCAGGAGTTGCTTACCCTTCCGGATCACCTGAACTCACCTTGGTTTTTGTAGGGTTCGTGGTACTCCAGCTTTAGTGTTCAGTGTAGTGTTGTGTGTTCTGTTTGTCTTTCGTTTCATTTTGTTGGGTATGGTCTTGTCTGTCTCCCGACTTAACGATTTCTGTCTGCCCCTTTGGTATTTTCGAATTCCATGTTAATATCTGGCAATTGGAGACATTGACTATATTACTCTGTTAATATTACGCAAGGTAAATTTTTCCGCCTGTTTACTTTCTTATATTAAACATGCTTCGATTGGGCTTGGGATCCAACAAAACAAATTTAACCCCACAACATGTTTCATGTGATTGTCCCAAGTACAGAGTCGAGGTCATTGGTTGAACTTTACACGTTGTGTAAGACATTGGGGCAAGGGTTGCTAAATTATTTGTTTGGAATGTCGCACTGCTCGTCACAAGGAGTGAGATTTCACCCTTGTTTATCTTGTTGACCCCTAAATCATCATTGGTATTCGTTTCATACGGAGATACTGATAGATCTCCTTGACATTCAACCCAATATCTTTGTATAGTAACGATTTTCTCTTAACGCATTTTTGACAAAATTCAAAAAGCTTCAGAAAATGAAAAAAATATTAAGAAATTTTATGCTATATTGAGTTCAAAAGTTTTTTTAAACAAAAAAATTAGCTTAATTTTCTGCTTTCCAATGACAAGTAATTTTTTTCGTATAAAGTTTTGAAATCGTGAATTTCTCTTCCCCTCTAAAAATTAATTTTCAAATATATCGGAAAGTAAGTCATGAAGGTTTATTTCTTTTTCATTTCCTGAAATGATACATAGAAATTAACCTTATCTCGAATTTTCAAAATTATATCAATGTGCAACTTAACCTTTAGACACTTGCTTACTGTAAGCCAGACAATCCTTAAATTTATCATAAATTTAATTTAACGATATAAAGTTCGAAAAAGAATTGATACGTCACCAATAAAATCTGATGGCATGTCATCACCGAGACGAGGAGGATACCAAAATTATAACAGAAGACCAATGAACTATGGTGGCAACAGAAGGAGGCGATAACATGTTCTATCCTCAGTGCAAACACTCACTGATGAATTTTTAAGGTATTTTTTTTTCTTTTTTTCTCAAACTTGTGTGTTGTAGTATTTTATTTTGTGCCAATCTTGGTAATTACACAAATTTTTCTTTTTTTCCGATTTAAAAAAAATATATTATTTTTTCCCTAGTTAGGATAGAGTTACCTCTCTTTGATTAGGTTTTTTGAAAGATTTGCAGTATCATGGCTATTTACAAAAATGCTATCAATTTTTGCTATTGGAATATAGGTGGTTTATTTACGAAAAATATAAACAAAACTAATGATACTCATTTCTTAAAAGAAATACAGGATTATGATATTGTAATACTTGCAGAGACTCATGTGGGTTATGATACTTCTGTTGTTATTGAAAATTTCAACTATTTTCCTGTTTGTAGGGATATATCGACAAACGGAAGGTATTATGGGGGCCTTGCAATTTTGAGAAAAAACAGTTTGAAGGAGCACATTAAAATTTTACCCTCCACATGT
>JAULBM010351380.1:0-12140 GCA_032357055.1 Geukensia granosissima | reverse complement strand
CAATCAATGAAGGACCCTTGACCCCTTTTTAGGGAAATAAGAGTCTAAAAAGGGTAATAAGGTCCAAAACAGAAAATATCTTAAAGGTAGGGTTGTAATATAACCATGTTAAGGTAATGATGTGCAGATAACGTAAATGATTATTTAAAGGACCCAAGGTCCCAGTTTAGGGATTTAAGAGTCCAAAATGGATAAAAGGTCCAAAATTAAAAAAAATCTTAAGGAAAGTCTCAGAAACTTAAGCTTGACACCAAGACGATACCCAAGAAACCACAATCAAATACACAGAACAGCATCACCCTGTAACACCAGAGTCTTCATTAGCTTCTGTGATGAATATCTTGTAATTTTATATAAATTATTGCCCACAGATTTAAGAGGACTAAAAATCATTTACAGTGTTGTGCTTTCATGAAAAGCTTTAACAAGGGGTTTAGGAACAACTTGTCAACATTTTTCTTTATATATTAATAAGATGAACATTCTGATGTTTCATTGTATTGTATTTAAAGTTGTGTAGAAGATAGAACCTCATTATGGTTCCATTTACAATTTAATCAGATTTTTAAAACTCATAGTATTATCCCTTTTATTATACAGATGAGTATTATTGTCTTTAATTAACTACAAGTAGGCAGTTTTGCCATCAATAACGTTCTACTTTGACTATTGTTTTCTATACTACAAAAAATATTGAACTTTGCTACATTTATTGAAATTTACTCAAAAGTCCAGCTGATGTTGCCATTTTATTCATGTGTACTATTTCTTATACGCATATAATTGCAAATTACCATACAAAACAACAAACATTTATTTTTTAGCAATCCAGATTGCTGAGGGATTATGACCTTCTTGTTCCTTCATCTAATATGAAGAAAATCATATCAAAGGCAGTAAAAGCTGCAAATCTTTGATACTGTCTCTGTATGAAGTTGGTCCAGGAGATATTCACTGTAAGTGAGCTAGCAAACTCAAGAGACCTTGGATTTAAAAATTATTGTATTACTAAACGAAATACCAAGCCAAATCAAAACCAATAAAATTATACAAATGATTTATTACAGAATTCAACAAACCAAGATTTTGAAAATGGAATATCGGAACGTATACGCATTATTTTTGGATGCCTCATCTATAATGCAGACACAGAAAACTGCCTTATATGGCGGATTACTTTACATGACCTATAACTGAGTTGGATGTCCGTTCACAATTTGCTTAGGTGTGACTAAAGTATCTTGTTTGCATTTTTTAGCTACGCATTATTTTAGCCTATTTTATCCGGCTATCATGGCTTCAGTCAGGAATGTTATTTGGAGGAAAACAACTATTCGATAAGGACTTTAAACCATATGACACGGAAGTCACTGACCACGAGTTAGTACCAGATTGCCAAAGCTAAAATTGCCGGTTCACATTTTTGCTGACTCGTATATCTTCCATGTTTGACAATTTCTACTTTTTTCAAAAATCCTAAAGCATGTATATAGGATGTTGATATAGCCATTGAAATATATGAGGCAACATTTGAGAACAATAGAAATAATTTTATTTTTTTACATCTAATTTAATTTTCACATCAGACAAATACATTCTGTCACTCCATACATCGAAAATTTATATGACTAGGCAAACTCGGAATTGCCAATTAGACGAATCTACGCAAGTCGGCAAACTGGAAATCGGGACCTTAAAGTACTGATTAATATGCTCTCATCCTGAATGTGGATGAAATATTTGCAGCTGGAAGTTCAGCAACAAGCAATCAATCAATCAGTATTTTTCGGGGAAGAGGTTGTTAAGTAATACAATTTAAACTTTTTACTAATGTGCCTTATAAAAGAAAATTAAAGGTCAACTTCACAGGGTGCTATTCTACTATAAGGATTAGCCTATGGGGTTGAAAGTTATTAACGTCCTCATAGCAAATTAATGCTTTCAGTCGGGCGGCAAGGATAAGCTTAACTTCGCAATGCTCTTTTATGTATATCAGATCCGTACAACACATTGCTATTTATAAAATCGGAAAATGATAAAAAACTGTATTGCTTACCTGAAACCAATTCAAAAACTACATGCTGAAAATCAAATCTGTCTAAAATCGAACTTCTTAAAAGACCACAAAAACCTTTTTGAAGAAATTTGAGAAGGGGAGTTCGAGTATTTATACATCCCGCTAACTAACGGACGCCCCTTAAGCAGGGGTTCTACCTGCAGGCGGAGAAACCGAACGACCTATTTGTATACCCCGGCCGCCCTCGGGGGGTGATGTGAATGAAAAGAATTCGAAGATACCAAAGGGGTAGACAGAAATCGTAAAGTCGGAAGACAGACTTTGATGTGAATGAAGGAACTATCTCCTGTTTAGTGATGGCTATCGCCATAGATATTATAACTGTCAGTTATTTGCAGACTTCAGAATTAGTAGGTAAGATACACTGCAGTTAAAACCAAATGTTCATCCAATAGAAATGTTGTAACTAAAATAAAAATAATTATTATTTGATCCGAAGCATTATATATATATAACTATTAAATAAAGTTTATTTGAATTCTGTACTGTCTTGATCATGACTAGTTGCTCATAAGGCTCAGCCTTTATTAATCAACCTTAATCAGGAATATCTCCAACTGGACGAGAAATTACAAAGGGAGCTTCAAAGAATAATCATCAATATGTGCCTTCAAATGGACCCTAGGATCCGGTTTACCTTAGCAAAGGTCAACTTTTTCCCTGTGTGGTAAAGGAAATACAAGCGGCATTCATATATATCTGACCAAATCAGTTTCAAAGCATCCGGAGGAAAATAGATGTAATGGCTATAATTGAAGCTGCTGGCATAGAAAGTGGTCTAGTGATAGAAATTAGGCGGATAATATAGCGGACGAACTGGAATTAACATTAAAACCTTGTATGAAGTAATCGATATAAGCTGGGTGAAAAATGAGGATAACGGTAAGTCTTATGTAAGCCTATTTTAAGTACATTTACTGGTATGCGACATCAGAAAATTAACTCTATTTTAAAACTCTTCTATTAATTTCAGGACTGGTATAATTTTTACCTAGGAAGCTGGGAAGTAAATATGTAAACCAAAACGATTTTTATTAAAATGTTGACACGACGAAAAGAGAATATTGTACATATGAAACTTTAGTCCACATTCATTTCTATGTATGGTATACAGTATTCAGAATAATGACTGTTGTAGATTAGACAAGTTTTACGATATTGTAGATATTGCTTGCTTTTGTTAGGAAATTATAGAAGAAAAAAGGTTTATAATCAAGCAACTCAATTTCAGAATTTGTATGTGATTAATTGTAAGCCATTTTGTATTGATAGATTGATTGATTGTTGTTTAAAGTCCAGTGGCAAATATTTTATGCATATACAGGATGGAAAAAAGTTAGCAAACAATAAATCAATATGTCGACTGTAACAAAGGGACCGGTAAGGAAGTGACTTTTAGACTGCCACTGGAAAAATTGCGGGTTCGAATGGGGCGGAAAACTTAGCCTTGTAACTGGTCGGCTACGAACACACAAAAGTATCTGTTACAAGGGGTCTTTGGCGTGCTTAGGACGTGGCATTATCTAAACACGGGGTCTTTAACGTCTCTCTCTGGGCGGATTGTGAATTTATACATCCCCTTCAATCATGGACTCTCCTTTCAGAGGACTAATGACTCAAGGACGGAGATAATAAGTGCCTATTCTTTCCCCGGCACAACCTTTGAGAAGGGGAGTTAGCGTATTTATACATCCCGCTCGAACTAACGTACGCCCCTTAAGCAGGGGTCTAGCCGCAGGCGGAGACACCGAAAGGCTTATTTCTTTACCCCGGCCGCCCTCGGGGGTGAATTTTCTAAGAATAGAAATGTACAGAGTTTACACATGAACGGTCTATTCATAAGATAAACTTATAACATATCTTAATTCATATTAATCAATTTCCTGATAAATTGTCTTCTGTACGTTTCACATCTGGTAAGCCGGAGTGAAATGTAGATGTTGAAATTAAAAATGGTGTAGTCATGATTTAAAATTCATTTATTGACGTTTTGTGTTACATAATTGACCCTAGGCATGTGGTAGTATTTTAACAAAATTTTGAATGATAATAATTTTTATGACAACCGTAAACTTGTGTTCGCGCAAACTGAATACTTGAAGAGATATGATCCAAGTTAGACAGACAGGCCTAGGGAACAGAATAATTAGATTTTTAATCCGTCAAATTTTTTTTACAATTTTAAATAGATGAATATTATTGTCTGAAAATGAACAAACAACATATCTAAATTCATGTTAATTAATTGATTTGTAAATTGTATTTTGCAATTATTTTACTTGATATAAGCCAAATAAGTTTTACATCTGGTAAACCGGAGTTTTACATATAGATGTTTTATGCATAAGTGGAAGAATATGATCCAATTTAAAAAGAAAGAATAGAGTATTCATATATTTATAATCCGTCAAAATTCTTTACCATTTTAGATAGATAAATATTATTATTATAAGATGAGCAAAAAAAAAAAATACATATCTTTATTAATATTAATTGATTTGTTTATAAATTGTCTTCCATCTTAATATGGTTTGCAGTTATTATACCTCATCAAAGATGACAAAACAAACGTTTCACATTTGGTAAGCCGGAGTGACATATAGATGTTAATGTATAAGGGAAAATTCTTTTTTTTAAATCTTAAAAGTTAAAGTAATGTACTCATTATTTTAAATTTATTTTATTGTTGTAATTTGTTGAATAATTGGTATGTATGTGTTTTTTTCAGAAAATTTTCAATATCTGTTTTTTTAATGATAACCATAAAATAGTTTTCAACCAACCAAATACTTGTTGTGATATGATCCAAGACAGATAGAATATAGTATTTATATATTTATAATCCGTCAGAATTATTTACCATTCTAAACAGATAAATATTATTATATTATAACTGTAAATATAAGAGTTAAACACTGGAATTCTACCCAATTCTGATAAAACTGTAATACTTGTTATTTTCTTATTAACCCCTAAAATGAACTTGCAGAATGTAATATTTAATTTCAACTTCCCAGTATTACACAGTTCATTAAGAAAATTGCTTTTCTCCTGCATGCCTGTTATAAAGTTTCCCCTATTTCACAACCATGTAACGCTAATGGATTCCCCTTGTTGTTAAACATGTGTAGTAATGTACTAACTGACGGGAGGAACGATTTCATGTCTTTTATACTAAATAAGAGTAAAAGTCTTGTTTGAGTCTTTAAAAGCTGAGGAGTTCTTTACACAAATCCCAAATATTTACATCTATTGACACATTCAATATTATCCTGACCAATCTATAAATTGCTTTTAATAATTGATTGGTTGTTTTTGTTTAACGTCAAGTGGCAAATATTCCATACATATTCAGGACGAGAACAAGTTATCAAACAATAAATCATAAAAATGGATAGCTTGGGGTATTGCCGAGGAATTTATTTGCCAGAGGATGCCAAATTGGCAGTTTGGGTATGGACGGGAAATATAGCCTAAGCAACTACGGACCGTGTCCCCCTTTATTAAAACTATTCTTTTGGTCTTCTGAGTTTATATTTCAAGACACCAGTCTTTAAAATACATGTATATATCAAGTAGATCTTGTTTGTGCTAAAGATGTCTGGAACACTCGTCTGCATAAAGTAAAAATGTAACCCTTTTTTTCTGTTAGAGACACTGAGTAATTACGATGACAAAATTATTAGTAAATTTTGAAAAATGTTTGGCATATTAATTTTTCCTCTGATTTTTACCATATACAATGTATGAAAAACAAGCTTCTGCTTTCTCTTTCGCAAATGAAGAACACACTGGCACAGAGCTTCATGTTGGCAATGATGGTTTACGTGATATGTTGACTGGTAAACATGAACGGCAAAATGGTGGTGTCAAAGTAAACTTGTGGTTTTATGGCTTTTCTAAGAAAGCTAGTTTTCAAATATTTTTATTAACCCGATTGGTTTTCTAGCGTAGTATGATACGACCACTTGACGGTCCTTTCCAAGTATACTCGCGATGTATGTGTATTTTAAAATACCCTCCAACCAACGGACGCCTCTGAGACAGGGAAAACAAACTGCCTATTTCAATACCCCGAAAAATTAAAAAAAAACAACTGCTGATCTCCACGAACTCCTATAAAAAGATGTCAAGGATCAGGTGCTCCAAAATGGTGACCGTTAAGTGGGGATTCCAGGATAACGGCGTCATTTGTTTGAAATGAAAAGACGACGTATTTCACTATCGTGTTGATTAGTTGTTGGTTGCTTAACGTCCAGTGGCAAATATGCATGACGAGAACAAGTTCAACAATCATCAATATCGAAAAGGGGTTGGGATTGGACTGACTAGTGTTTTGGAGCTGTCTTTGTCTTTAATTTCATCTGATTTCAGGTTTTTATCAGCAACATTGACTTTGACAATTTTTCCTATATCAATACCATCAAATGAGTTCTCTTCCAGATCAACAAATTCCTCTACATCCAAATCAAAATACTTGATATGGAAATTGTCTATAGTAGATCCAAACTGATCAGTCACTGTCTTCCTGATAAAGTCGAAAAGATTCTGGTTAAAAAATGTTGATGGTATTGACACCTTTTTGGTCAGCTCTTTGCATTTCAGTAGAAGGAATTTGGACATGTTGAGGCTGAAAAAAGAGAGAAAAAATTAAGTACATTTATAATTTTAATGTTTGTACATGTACTTCTAAATAACTAAGAGACTTTCTAGGGCCTACTCTTTAACACAAAATTTAGTATAAAACTAATAATTTATGCCTTATCGCCATAATCCTTACATACCAATAGACGAATTACATATTCCTTTTCATGAATGAATTTGACCGAATGACCTCGGGTCAGTCGGTGTAAATCCTGGCATTTAATATTGTGACGTCCGAATTTTTGTATTGTGACGTCAAAATTTTGCGGGAAAATGCACTAACTGGCAATACGTCTATTGATTTTAAGCCAAGAAATGGGTTTAATAGTGAACCACAAGTACAGTACAGAAAGGGTGTTATTGTGATAAATCACTGATTGTGGAAACACCCTTCTAAGTTGAATTGCTGTTACTTTTTTATGTTGATCCTATCTTCTTACTTTTTCTGAATTTAGAGTGTCAGAAGTGAACACCCTAAATGCAACAAGAAGTAAGATGATTGGTCAAACAGAAACAAAGTTACAGCAATTCCACTTAGAAGGGTAGTTTCACTATCACGATGATTTATCAAGGTAACACCCTTTCTGTACTGTAGTCTTGGAGGTCCAGAAATAGAAAAAAAGTTGATGACGACAACAGACGCATAGTGATCACAGTTGCTCCAATGGCTTGAGGCCACAAGAGTGATAATAAATACATGATAACTCAAAATATAGAAATTTGACTATTATATAGTAAAAAATTTAAAAAATAACATTAAATCAACTATATTATATTACACTACAGTTGACCTGTACCTTATAGTACTAATAACTTGTAAAAACAAACTTTAACATGTTAAAAATTACAAAACCAATGTGAAGAAATCAAGAAAGTACAAATTATCAAGTGTTGGTCACATCAATTATGAAATTTAACAAATTTGTGTATATTAAAAAACAAGAACAATATGACCATCAGAAACAATGGTAACTATCCCTGAATAATTTAGAACAACAGGATATGGACAACTTGTTGGATATTATGGTCATCATCACCATAACAGTACTAATGATTACATGTAGCTTAACTTACAAGTAAATATTTGGAATCCCATTAACACAGAATAAAATGTTTTGTAACAGCCATACACTTGCTTTCTTTCCGGTATAATCCAAATGTATGTGGTTCCAATAAGTCACCAATCTTGATTAACTCACATCCAGCTGTGTTTTGAACAACATAGGCATAATAATGTCGATCAAAAGATATGGTTGCTAGATTTGTGCATAACAGGAAAGGGTTTCCAGCTATTACAATACAATACTGAATAGTACAGAATATGCCAAGATGCAGCTCAGAACTATATCTCCATTTCTGTATTCAATGCCACTTTTTGTAATGGTTCTGCAGCTGAATACATTTATAGAATTGCCAATATAGGGTTGAAGTTTAACTTGAAACTCAAATCTCAACAAAGAAATTGGTATAGAATGCCCTGCACTTGTTTCAAATCCTGTGTCAAAGAAATATTCACTAGAATTATATATACACTGAAAAATTGATGCCGTTCAACCAAGGACTTGCAAATGTTTTTTCTGTTCTTTGTTCTATGAACTAATTCTTTAAAATAATTATGCTTCCCTTCAAATCGCAAAGTCTGCATATGAATCAAAGGCCCAAATTTTAACATTTGTGCAGGGTAATGAAGAGAATAGTGAAATTTTGGCTTCACTGTTTCATTGGGAAAGTTCTGTCTATAAGATTCGTGAAAATCTTCTATAACATCCTGTATTACCGCTATATGTCCTCTATCTAGGCATGGTGCACATACATAATACAAAAGGTCCCGTAATAATAAAAATGTTCCCCATTTTAAATCATTTCTTGGGACCACATCCCCAACCATTAATGGTAGAAATCTAGCTGGGCACCACATTTGAGCAGCTGTTTGTTTCACTTTAAAGTTTCGTAACTGTTTTGGTACAGTAACTGGCTTATTCCCCTTGTCCATTTTACAAAATTCAAAATTAAAGATTTGAGCATTTAAATAATCTAAAGTAAAGTACTCTTCATTAACACAATGTTTAATGACATTAGAAAGCACTTCCACTACAATACCCTGAAATAAATCATGTGCCAAGTCTGATGGCATTCCATCTATAATGTGGAAATTGTCAAGACAGATCAATACTGAATTGCACTTAACTCCATATACAGAGGTCAGAGAAGCATCAAGCGCAATATTCTGCAACTGGGCATTATGCATGTTTACTGTTCTCATTTGAAATTCATTGCATTTTAGTTTGGTTTGCATATCTGTATGTGAAACAAGACAAAATCGACAATTTCGTAAACAATTGAAAGACTCCTGAAAACCTCCTAGTCCATGTGCTCCGAGATTATCTGCCACAATAAGACTAACAGTACCATAAAATTTATGTTCGCCATCATCTTTTGTAATTATCAATCCTTCTGTTTCAAGAAGATGTAGGTCATGAATTAATGGTCTTAATATAGCATCAAAACCTTCAGACTTTATCAAACTTGACATGCATAAAGTCACAAGCTGGATACAATAGAGTTGTGATCTATGCTTTGGAGGTATATTTCCAAGAAGCATATAAAAAGCACCAATCTTAAAATTTTTTACTTTATTGCCAATTGGGTTGCTAGCAGTAAATTCGTCAAAATACAACATAATTTCTAATGCTTTTGAATCCGAGTTAAATATGGAATTTCTTCTATAAACATTTCCACCACAAAAGTCTCGTAAAATGCCATCAGTTGATTGGTGACCATTTTTAACATAAGAGAAAACATCATCAAATTTTAGTAGATGTTTCAGAGTTTCAAGAATAGGTACATATTGATATTTTCCTTGTTTACGTGTAGTTCTCTGACTTGACAAATTATATTCCACAGGACTTACAAAGCAAAAATGCTCTTTAATGTACTTATCTAATTTGTATTCTGAATTTAAGGCACTGCATGCTGCTTCAACACCACTAGATGAATTCAACAATAAGGATATCTTGTTGAAATATTTCAATGTCTGTCTTTTCATTTACATATTCTAGAATGTTTTTGGACACTTCAGCATGATGATATCCTATCATGTCAATAATTTCATGCACTACAGACATCACAGCATTTGCTGGTAACTTTGATTTTTCCCTAAGTTTTAACAAAAATAGGGCAAATTTTCTTTCAAAATCAATGACAAATTATCAACCTCAATGTTTTCTGCTGTCTCCAGTTCTTCATCAGATTGAAATTAACAACTATTTTCTCCAATTTCATCACTGTATTCATTCAATGCATCTAGGTTTCCAGAGTCCCTATTTGAATTTTTCCAAGTAAAATGTTGTTGATAAAAAATTGCATGATTTCTTTTTAAGTGTTTAACATAAGATGCAGTTTGTCTATATGTTCTAGCACAACCATCTACTTGACATGATATTTGAAAATCATGGTCATTTTCATGAGTAAACCGATAATGCAGTACCAATTAAAAAAATGTCTCACTGAATAACTACATTTGATACAAGAACATTGTTTATCATCTAACGGCCTTGAATATTTTGAAACATGTATAACGATAGTGTTTATTAAATTAATGCCAAGATGATTTCATTTTTTGCATCCTACTTGAAAGCAATCGAAATTCTTGCCACTTCGAATACAAAGGATCTTTCATAAATTCATTCTCTAGGGAACTGCTTGACGTTCTTTTCTGAACTGCACAATTTATTTTCTTTTGTTTCTTGCTAACATAAACAGATATATCAGAGTCACTGAGGGAAAATGCTGATCGACAACTTGAAACATCTGATGTATCTTCAACGTTTGACACTGTATCATTGACATTGTCATTATTTGAATATGTTTCATTAAAAAGTTCATCTTTTTGCTCAATAAAATTCTCATTTCTTGAGTAATTCGTGTTTGTTTTGTCATTGCTTGTAGCTTTAATATCTTCCTTTTGCATCTCTTTTTTCAATAACTTTTTTTCTGTCTCTTCATAATTTTTTTTTCTATAAGCAATAAGGCTTTCTTTGCTGTGTCGACCCATTCAGGCTAAAATGTATAAAAATTTAAATGTCCCTCTTGAATTACAGTAACAATGTGTATCATGAGGTACTTTCAATTACAAATTTTCAACTATAAAGGAAACCATGTTAATATAGCACGTTTCCTTTCTTAGAGAATGTTCATTCAACTCTGTGGGGGTATGGTTTTCTGAAGAAAAAAGATTCTGATGCCCAACTTTATGAAAAAAAATTTCTGGCCAATAATGTAACAAAAAAAATATTTTCCCACATAAAGCGTTATGTTAAATTTGAAAAACAAATTGCGACTAATAGCTTCGAAAAACTAAAAATATTTTTGCGGCCGTATAAAAATTTTGAAGTACATGTCTTCATATTAAAGATAACTTAATCCATTTAAATGATATTTCTTCGTTGTTTCACAACATTTTAATTTGTTGTCATATTAATGCAGTTGATTTAGGCAAGATTTATTTTGTTTTACGTATACACGTTTTGTTGATTGGGGCATTCTAGAGCTCGTCATAAGAAGGCCTTATGGAGACCTCTAGTTTCCTAATTGAGTTCTGTCGGGTGGATGGAGAGTGGTCTCCGATACATGAATACCATATCTTCTCTTTTTATATTGATGATTAACATGGTGAAAAAGTGACTTATACAAATTTAAAATTATTATTTGTAATAATACATTTTGTGTATAATATCTAAATGTTCATAAAAAAGTTAAAATAAACAATGGCATCATTTAAAATCTTACTTTAGGTTTGAAAAACCTGAAATGCATGTAAGCCTGAAATTGTGTGCATCAAATCGCAGGCAGCTTCTGCATTACGACTATAGGTATTCAGTTGTACAGTTTTTTTTTTGGTAGCTACACATAGACATGTTTGTCACAGGAGGTACATTATTGCAGCTACATACATGAGAGATGTAGATTTAATTAAGTTTTGTGGTTCAGAGCAACAAGGCACATTTAGGATTTGCATATTTTGATCAATATTTATGCACTGTTGCTCGCTTTAACATGTTATTATTTTTCTGTTATTTCAGAACCAACAGGGGCATTTTGATAATAAATTGGGGGGGTATAATAAACATCTGTAGTATAAAACACTTTAAATCTGAACATATCTCAATTTACCATCCCCCTCTTTTTCACAAAAAAAAAAAACAAACCAGAACAAAACAAAAAGAAAGAGAGAAAAAGTGTCCACGGGCCCCCACTCCAGCTTTGACAAATCTGAAAAGGGGAGACAAGCTTACGTTGGAAATTCAAAAAACAGGAAGTAGACATCTGACGGACCTGAAACTCTGTATCGCTCACCTGCCTTTTGGCAAAGAAGTTTCAGAGAAGATTTTTTAATGAATCAGCCAATCAGAAACAAGAT
>JAULBM010351359.1:0-12141 GCA_032357055.1 Geukensia granosissima | reverse complement strand
TATCAGATGATATATGGTTGATATAAACTTACACCAAATTTATCTTAGTAGACCTAACATTAAAGTTTACTAGACCACATATATAAACTAAATGTGATTATTTTTCAGAGACACCATTTGGCAATGTTGATCAGACCTTTAACTACTTCAAAGAACTGCTGTTGTGTCATGCAGTCAATGTAAGCTTATTTTTCTCTGATCCTTTGTAAATTTTTACATCTCTTGACTCAGGTGTGGATATATGTTACTGCCAACTTTTTGTGCAATTATACTGGTTTGATGGCTATGATAAAAATGAATGAATGAAGTTGTTAGCCATTATATCATATTCCTACTGTGTGGATTTGTGCCCTGATACATGAATCAACAACTTTGAATGTCGTTTGCTTGTTAAAATTGATTCTGACATGAACTTCATCTTCTATTAAAGTTGGTATTTTATGGAAGAATATTGTAAAAAAAAATTACTGTTTATATAGACTAAAATATGTCAAGTAATAGGAATTAATATTACGTGTGATTTACAAATGTTGTTATAATTTATAGTTAATGATGTTTCACTAGCTACATGGGAGATAATCTAAAACTTATCTTACTGTTTATAAGAATCAATTCTACTTCCCTTGTTTGCGGCCTGGGTGGCTGAGTGGTCTAGGTAGTTGATTTAAACTTACCTTTACAGATCACTGTATCCTATCACCTATACCGCGTGAGTTCGCGTCTGGGTTTGTACCATACAAAAAACGGGTTGCGTTTAACTCGCATTGCACATAAGGTTTGTCAGTTACCTGCCCAAGGTCGGTGGTTCTCTCTGGGTACTCCGGCTTCCTCCACCAGTAAAACTGACCGCCACGATATGACTGAAATATTGTTGAAAGTGGCCTTAAACCCCAATCAAACAAACAAAACTTATTTAGAGGAAGACACTTTTATTACTTTTAAGGGAAATAAGTCAAATGTCAAGGACACAGTGACTATAAATAAACCAGATATTGGGAGAAAATTTTATTTTAAGATGATAACTCTTGAATGACCATATCTAAACAAAACTTTTGAATTATCAAACTTGTATTCTGCATCCTCAAAGACAAAAAACCAACCAAGATGGCCACCGCTTTGAACTTTGTCAAACACAGTACCTTATGCTAAATTCACTAACAACTATCCTTGTCAGAAACTGCTGAGCAGATTGCAACCAAACTGGTGGTCCTTGAACAAAATTGTGTACAACATTCTTGACAACCAAGATGGCCGTTACTAACGAACAAAGTTTAGTCCAAATTGGCTGAGCAGTTTTAGAGTAAAAGATGTTTTTGTTTTTGTTGATTAAACTGGGACAAAGGCACAGAACAGACACAAATTCAGGTGGCCTAAAACAAATTTCTTCGCTGAAAACTACAACGCCAAATTTGACCCAATTGGGGATTGGACCCGTGACCTTCTGCACTTGAGGCGAGCATGCTAACCATTACACCACAGAGGCGGTTCCATGATTTTGAATAATTATTTGTATTCAAGAAATAATATTAACTATCAATGATCATAATAACAACACTACATACTCCATATAGAAATGATAAAAGATTCACATAAAAAGCTGAACAATTCCTTTAAAATAGAGAATCTTATGTTTTTAGCCATTGATAATCAGACTTTTAAAAGCAAGATAGTTAAACATTCAATTTCGAGCCTTGGCAAAATATTTTAAAGTTAATATTGCAAAATATTTTAAATTAATATTACAAAACATTTGAAAGTTAATATTCAGTGCATGTGGACTGATGATCACTTTTTAAAAATTAGACTCATGGTGTGAAAAGTGCATAAAAATTAGAGAAAGTATTCTTTCTAACCAAGGGAATGCAACAATATAAATATAAAAATCAATTATAAGTATGAAAGAACTTTATTCTTTGTGCCAGTTTTTCATGTGGTTTTTCAAACTAGCGTTGTGGTTGAATCCAGTCCCACAAATGTTACATTTAAATGGTTTGGTATTTAGATGGACCCTCATGTGCGTATCCAGTCGGCATTTATAAAAGAAAGATTTATCACACATATCACACTGATAAGGTTTAGTACTATTTACATGTGTTTTTTTATGGTCACTTAGTCCACATGAACGATTGAATTGTTTTCCACACACAGAACATTGATATGGTTTATCATCTGTGTGTGTACGTATATGGCGTATCAATGCACTTCTGTCATTAAATTTCTTCTCACAGATAAAACAACAGTTTGGTCTCTCCCCTGTATGTGTACGCTGGTGAGTATCTAGTTCACCCTGACCTTTGAATGCCTTTCCACAGAATTCACACAAATAATGCCTGTTTACAATTGGTTTTTTGCCTACATGTACAGTCTTGGTTTTATTAGGTGTTCTTATGACATTTGTCTTAAATTTTGTAAACTGACAGTTCATGTTTAGTTTGTCAAATTGTTCTCCAGGATCACAAATGTGAAACTTTTCACTGTTTAAAGGTTTAGAGCACAGCCCACATAAGAATTGAGGCTCACTGTTCTTCATATGTAGCAATGTGTGGACAAGTAACTCAGACTTGTATTGAAAACATAGTCCACAAACTTCACATGTAATCTTGCCACAGCTTATTGCACTGTCATTCTCATGCATTGGAAGATAGTCATCACCAATTGTTTCCTTGTCCATTTCTTCCTCTGATAAGTGTTCTTTTGATTGTGTATCATCACTGCTTGGTAAATTGAATTGATTTTTTTTACTCATAAGAACTTTGTTGACTGTCTGTTGAATTGTTTTATTAATCATATCCATTGAGGGAAAACATTTCTCTTTTTCCTCAACAGAGACATCAAAGGTCACATTTTCTAAATTTTTCTCTTCATTGCCTCTGGTTTCATTTTTTTCCAATTTGTGTGTCTGTACATTGTCTTCATATCCTAGTGAATCTGTATGTGAAGAATGATGTGTACGGGTAGTTAGCAAGTTATGAAAATATTCTGACTGTGCTTGTTCTTGTACACACTGTATTGGTGAATTCAAGTCAGATCTGAATGTTTCTCGTTTATACCGATCACAGATTTGTGGAACATTGTAATTCAACATTGATGTGTCAAGAACAGGAATCTGGCATAGTGTAAAAGATGGACTTACAACAATATCGGGCATCACTGCAGTTGTTGGAATCATTATCATGGGAAATTTGGTTCTTAATATTTTATTCCCTTGGCTATCAACCTCCTCCAAAAGGGAATCCATTTTGTTTCCATTAACCTGAAAGCAGATTAAATTCAAACCTTACTCACAGACATTATCATCAATGATTATGATATTATAAATACACATATAACAGTTTATAGGCAATTCTGAAACAAAAGCCGAAAAGGAGAACCGGAAGATCTTTATCTTGGCACACATAATGTTTTTGTAATCTCGGTTTTCAATTCTTTTTAATAATCACATAGAATTGGTGGTATACTTGAATCACTTCATTCTTTCCTTCCAAAGTTTGTTGCACTTACCTCAGCTTCCTTGTTATGGATTAATTTGAAATTCAGAATTCTGATTTATATTTTTGAGGTATACATTCTAAGCAATTTTGGTTCTTGTCTGATATCAACTTCCTATTTTATAGGACTTAGCCATTTTTCACTATCATGACTATATGGAATGAAGATTTCTGTCATAAAAATCTCAGCTCATACTAGTGGGATTTAATATTTGGTATTCAGCTTTATATAGCTGGAACATATCGCCATCTGTAGTAAAATTCCTGTTTCGTAGGACATTTAAACATGAGTGGCAGTATACCAAGTGTATGCATAGATTTATACCAGGTGTAAAGTTAGGCTTCAGTAAATATATTCTATGTTTAATGTCAACTGCCCTAGTAGGTTTTGGAAAACATCTAAAAATTAAAAACAAACAGTCTTTTGTTTTCTTATCAGTCCCGCCAAAAACAAAGATGGCCAACCCTCAATGTTCAATCCCCGTAGAAAAATTCATGGGCAGATAATAGTATGTAATACGCTTTTGCATATTGTAAAGCATGAACCATTAACCTTAATTCTTAATGATAATTCTTTCTTTTGATTTAAATTAAATACAAAGGCGGAAACGTACATATAATTAAATTAAGCCCGAAAATCACACTCCAGAAAAGCTTGACATAGAGTTTAGTGTAGGATAAAATACATTAGTGCACCTTATTCCAATGAGGTAAATTTCCTAGTGTAGGATAAAATACTTTAGTGAGCTTACTCCATTGAGGTAAATTTCCTACTGTAGAATAAAATACACTAGTGCACCTTATTTCATTGAGGTAAATTTATAGTGTAGGTAAAGTTTACTCTAGGGAATTATATCCAATTGGAAAGAATGTTCGTGGTTTATAAAAGAAGTCACTGTTACACTAGCACCACAGTACACTCAACTTCATGTTTATTTTGCAGCTTTTAATATGTATATGCTTATCTTAAAATTTAAATGACTTATATGAACAGAACAATATTTACACATGACTTCTTAAATCTCTACATGGACATCAAAGATAAGCCATACAAATTATTTAAAATAAAGAATATGGAATACATGTATATGCCAGAAAGACCCATCCACATCTTATATAAAACAGTTTATATATATATAACAAATATTCCAAATAAGCCAAATTTAGCTCGTGGGTATAAATAACTCTTCTGGATTAACCTTCATCAGACATGCCAGGGGCTATACGGAAGATCAATTTACATTCAAAGACAAAAAGAATAAACAGTTTGTGATATAATGAACACAGATAATCCAAATTCTTATAAAGAATTCAGGGAATTTTACTAATCATTGCTAATAACAATATGGAAAGATTTAAAATGTAAATTAACTCTAGTACCTAAATATAAACAAGTCAGTTTTAGAAACTAACTTTCAAGTCAATGCTATCTCCCTTAATGAAATCTTGGTGAAATTTTAAAATTTTGCAAAGACCTGCACTTTTTTACATAGACTTTATTCCTAGGTCTACTGCTAATTTCTTTAAATGGCATACAACTTAAGGATGGGGAAGCTTTTAAGGACCTCCACACAATATAATTATGTCTGTTTCACAAAACTTGATCCCAACATATCACTACCTTATTATTTCACTAAGTTCTGTGGTGTAGATTTTACATAGGTATTCAAATGAAAAGTTATTTTACCCTTTGACCCCTTTTATACAAAAATCTGAAAAAGCTACAAAAAAATGCTTGGAGTAACTTTTCTTGCATTTTTTATGAGGAATCATTTGGAAAAAAAAAACGTCAAAATCGGATTAAAAATAAAACTTTCCATACTATACAAAATTGCATTCCCCTTCTCCCACTTCTTTGAACCCTTTTAGTTTGCAAAAAGTAGGAGAAAATCTGATGACATACTACTGAAACCTCTCATTAAGAGGAATCAAATAAAAAAAACCCATCAAAATCGGATTAAAAATAGAATTTTCCATACTATACGAAATTGCATCCCCCTCCCCCACTACTTTGAACCCTTTTAGCTCCAAAACGGTAAGAGAAAATCTGATGACATACTACTGAAACCTCTCATTAAGCAGATTCAAACAAAAAAAAACCCATCAAAATCAGATTAAAAATAAAAATTTCCCATCTCCTGCAAAATTACATTTTTTAAACCCTTTGACCACTTTTTAAATAAAAAACATTAAATTTTCCGGAAAAAAAAAATGCTTGGAGTAACGTTTGTTGCATTTTTCAAAAGGAATCATTTGCAAAAAAAACCATCAAAATCAGATGAGAAATAAAAGTTTCAAAAATTAGAGCGTAACCATTTTTTGACCCCCTACATCTCAATAACAGTAAAAGGTTATGACGCTTGTAGCCTATTATGTTAAATTTTTCATGGGGAATATTAAAAAAAAACAACAAAATTGGACAAAAAATAAAAAACTTACATTTGAAAATTGAAAAATCCCCTTTTGGTCCCTACTTAATAGATCACCCAAAATCAATCCCAACCTGTATTTTATATTTGTTATCATTGTGTTAAAATCTAAAATAGATCCAAATAAAAGAACTAAAGATATTGAACAGAAACCTTACTGTCTGACTGTCAATGGACGACGCAGCCGACATGGGCATAACATAATACAACCATATTTTTTTGCATTCGTATAAAAAAGGGTAAATTTTACCAAAAAATGCTTTGAGTAACTTTTATTTCATTTTTCAGGAGGAATCATTTGGAGAAAACCCCATCAATATCTGATGAAAAATAAAAAAAATTCCTTATTATATGAAATTGAATCCCCCCTCTTTGACCCCTTTTAGCTCAAAAACTAAAAGATAGAGAAAATCCACTGACATATCTCTGAAAGCTCTCATTGAGAGAAATCAAATGCAAAAAAACCCATCAAAATCAGAAGAATAATAAAAATTTCACAACTCCTGCAAAATTACATTTTTTAAACCTGTTGACCCCTTTTATACAAAAAGCAGTAAATTTAACCAAAAATGCTTGGTGTAACTTTGATTGAATTTTTCATAAGGAATCATTTGCAAAAAACCCTATCAAAATCAGATGAGAAATAAAAAAAAGTTTCAAAATTAGGGTGTGGCCATTTTTGGACCCCCTACATCTCAAAACAGTAAAAGATAGGTCATGATGCTTGTAGCCTAATATGTTAAATTTTTCATGGGGAATAGAAAGAAAAAAACCAATAAAATTGGACAAAAAAAAAACTTACATTTGAAAATTGAAAAATCCCCTTTTTGGTCCCTACCTAAAAGATCACCCAAAATCAAATCCCAACCTGTATTTTATATTGGGTATCATTGTGTTAAAATCTTAAATGGATCCAAATAATAGAACTAAAGTTATTGTGAAGATTTTGATAACAATTTATGGCCTTGCATATGTGGCATGATTTTCTATGAGATAGCCATCCACACATAAAATATATCAATCAATCTTTTGGTTTCACATTCCTCTATATAGATGATGTCTTTCACTGATTAACTCTAAATTTGGTGGCTATGTTGACAGCATCTATCCCATTGAACTTGAAATGATAGATAGAACAGAAACAGAAAGGTCTGCTTCATACCTAGACTTACACCAAGAAATTAACAGTAAGGGCGGTTAAGAACAAATTTTAGAATGAGATAATTTTGATTTTCCGATTGTAAACTTTCTGTTCATGTCTAGAAACATTCCAGCCACACCTGCATGCAGAGTGTATATTTCTCAGTTGATATGCTACTCCAGGGTTTGTGCTTCCTAATAGGATTTTATTGATAGAGGGTTGCAACTGACAAAAAAGCTACTGGGCCAAGGGTTTCTCAGGGAAAGATAAGTCATTACTCCTGAAGTTTTTTCGGTGGCCACCATGATTTTATTGCCCGGTACAAAATATCCATTCCACAAATAACAATGGATATCTTCCAACTGTCCTGAATACAAATCCTTTCCTTATACTGGTTTTGACTAACATCGATTGTGACTTTACACCAGTATTGTCTAATAAGTAACATGACAGGTTCCATGAGTGGAGCAGGAGTTGCCCACCCTTCCAGAGCACCTGAACTCCCCCTGGTTTTTGTAGGGTTCGTGTTACTCCAGCTTTAGTTTTCAGTGTAGTGTTGTGTATTGTGTGTTTGTCTTCACTTTCATTTTTTTGGCCATGGTCTTGCCTGTCTTCAGAATTAACGGCTTCTGTCTTACTCTTTGGTATCTTTGAATTCCTTTTAAGGGAGATCTTATTTAAGATTTTGAAATAACTTTAACCATCTTCAACAAGTAGATACTCTGTCATATGAAATTGACTTTTCAGTTTTTTGCAGAATTTGACCCCTTCTATCTCGAAAACGGTAAAAGATTGAGAAAATTTTCTTCACATTAAGAGACACAGGTGGGAGACAGAATTTTTATATGTATATATATGCCTTAATGCTCCCATTGAGGCAAACCTAATAAAAAACCCTAAAAATCAAATGAAAGTGACCTGCAACATTTTTCGATTCTAGAATCTTCAATAATTTCCTAAAATTATTACACTCTACCATTATTTTATAATAAAAGACTTCTTAGTTCTCATCATCTGCTTTCAACGTGTTCAAGAAAACGTTGAAAACAGACAATAAGCAGGCAAGCTCCGTGTCAACACTGGGGCTCGGGAAAGGGTTTATAATCAATATTGGGTGTCTAGGCAATGTGCAGATGGGTACAGGTCAACTCGTACTTTTTCCAACTCGTACCTTACCAACTCGTACCCTAATATTTACCAACTCGTACCTCTGATTTTATGATTTTATTATATATATTATAGGTGTAACGAAGTTTTTTTTTATGATTTTATTATATATATTATAGGTGTGACTAAGTTACAATTTTTGTCAGATTTGTTTTTGTGATTTGTTGGAAAAACAACATAGCTCTATAAGACGAGAAAAAGCTTGGTTTTGAATAAGACAATAGGTATTTCCCTAATTGGAACTGATTACTACTTCAAACAGATCGTTATATGTTATAATTAATTAATTAAACAACAATGTGAAGGTGCATAAGACTATTTGGTGTTGTTTGACTTTAATGACAAGCTGATATTAAAGTCGGTATCAAGAATTTTAAATGGTAATGAGTTTAATTTCTTCAGAAGGAAACATGGCTTTATTGTTAAGAAAACCAAGCCAAGAGAATATATAAATAAAATGTATGCCCAAAATATGCAAACATTTCTAAACTTTGGTTCGTCCACGTTGTGTCGCTTGTAAGAAGACAGTTATGTTAAGACAGTCTGCTCTCCAGTGAGATACCTGTGATAATGGCAGCTTCGCGAGTGTGATTCTGGTAAGCATATTTGAGTACATGTATTCCTGAAACTCAATACTATATATCAATTGAATTCCATTTCATTGAGCAAATATTCTTTCTTGAAAGTCATAGTTAAAATAATGATATCTTTATAGAATTATGTGTAAGTCGTATAAAAAAAAATCTGCTGAATATTTTAAAAAATATATACGTTATAGTTGAATAAAAAAGTTTTGTCTTTGAATATTTGTTTAATGTATTTGTTACAAATATAACATTTTAAATAAATACATCAAGAATAAATGGATAAATTGTTATTTATCAAAAGGTGAGTTGGTAAATATTGGGGTACGAGTTGGTAAAATTGGGGTACGAGTTGGTAGGGTACGAGTTAGAAAAGGTACGAGTTGACATGGATTCCAAAAAAGGTTCCAACTCCAGTGCTTGAAAACGAGTATTATTTTTCTAAATTTATTGTCAGCCTCGACACAAAATTACAAATGAAAAAAAAAATCATTTCCAATCACGAATAAACGTCTGCATGATTTAAAATGAAACCAATTATTTTTAATGTGTAGGTTTTGAATAGATGTATTGAATTTAAACCAGCAGACTAATTTCTATCGTACACAATCATTGGTACAGGTGGGCATGGGACCATATCAAATTCGAAGCTATCCTGAATATAAGTGTTTTCCTCGTCCAACTGAGCTGCAATCGGGAAAAGATGGAATTCCTTGTAGAAGTTTTCCCAGAGCGTCGTCAATCACTCGTTTAAGAACTTATAAACTTTAAATGATAAAGAGAAATCACACGAACATGCAAGTCCTATTGTTTGATTAAAATTGTTCAAAATGAGCCGTCATGTTCCTAGTTCAAATTCAATATCCAATATGAAGACAAACCAAAAAAGATGCAACAATCTTGAATACAGAAATGAATCTAAACCCCTAAAATTGTAGGAGATGCAACTTCCGTACGTGAAATAAGCATATTTTTAAACCTGTCGTTTGGACCTCTGAGCACAATAGAATTCAGGAAGTCGCTTGTGCCCCTGTGCACTATATGTTAACTTTCTAAGAACAAAGATAAAACATTATTAATGGATTTTATTGGAATAAAACACTGATCCTAAGGGATCTTTGTGTGGACCCTTGTAATGAAGATCTAAACACCTACTGCATATTATGGACATTATATTAGACCAGAATACGACAAAATAAAAATAAACAATTATAAAATGATATACGTCACACATCATTTTCGCCACCTATTGCTCGCATTTTTCATCAGTATAATTCACACAAATGCAGTAGAGTAAAATATACCTGAAAAACGTAAAAGACGTTCAACAAGTTTCAGACATGGATTATTATAAAATTACTCCGAATAATAACAAAGACCTAGTTTGAACCAAATGCGTTATAAGCGCTATCCAATAACTACATACTTACGGCTTCTTTGCCTATTCCATAAGGAACATTAAAAAGATATCTTAGTCCACCAACCGAAGAAACGTTGACAATTAAACCCGATTTTCTAGCTGTCATTAACTTTGCTGCATGTACAGTACACAAATAATGATTTCTGAAATGAAATTTTGCTAATTTAAAAATGTAAAAATAAAACACCCTAAATTACGGTCATAAAGGTAATATTAAACGTCATCATTATTATTAACTTGATATATGCAACCATTTCCAAAAGGGATCCGTCGAGATATGGTTATTGCGGGTATTTTCTGCATATTTATTCCAGCACTCTCATTTGAAGTTTTTGAGTTAATTTTCCACGTCCGTTTTTTTCGTCTATCTCTCCTAATTGTCCGTTGTAAAACCAAAGTAGAAACCAAATCTTTTCCTACCTTTTTATTAGTTTTATACAGCCCTGCCTTTTCGCTAATTTTGATTTTTATCAGATCGTCCAAAACAAAGGCCAAATATGTTACAACTCAGTTTTTGTTTCTGGGAAATACCAGCTCATAAAGATGACAAACAAAAATTTTTCACGCCTTCATATTTTTATGTTCAACACACAGTTTCCGATAAAGTTCTAAAAGTAATACGAACTTCCACGGCACAATTATGTTTTGCTTGGGTGCTGGGATAATAAAATGCATAAAATAATTGAAAAGTCAAATAATTGAACATGAAAAAAATTTTCATAAAATCACAGCACCAAAAACTTATAAAAATAAGGATGAAAATGCTCTTACGGAAACCATGGTATACGCAGGTGGTTCGGAAGGATAAACACTATCTGCTTAAAAAAACAACTATAGTGTTGGACTTTTTAAAGTCCAGTTATGCTCATAATCGGGACAGGGACATAAACAAGAAGAAACACTGGAAAAAACCAAAGAATTGATAAAAGAGAGAAAATACAACACACTAAAGCAGACCAACAAAAATGTTAAATTCAGATATTCCTTTATACCTAATACATATCGTCTTTTAGAGTAAAATTATTGAGAGATTTTAAAAATGTACTGCACCGGGAAATATCCTTTGTTGTCTGAGAAAGGGAAATTTGTTCGCCACTCTGGAAGTTTAACTGAACTAGAGGCTGATCATTCTTAACGAGCATTACAAATCTGTAAAGTCGGTAGCATTTGTTATTTTTTTACTTAAAAATGAATTTTATACTGTAGCATCACAAAAATCTGATAAACTGAGTGGCTTCGCAAGGTCAGCATGATACAATCGCAACCCGTTGACGTAAAAAGGGGAAACAATGGAAAGTTTGGATATTATGATTGACAAGCAAGTATTGTGCTGGAAACCGTTAATCTAAATAGAAAAATGCTGTCTCTGACACCATTTTACCGAAAACAGTACAAGATGAAGAAAATATCTGACATACTATCGAAATCTATCAATGAGATGAATCGAATGAAAAAATCCTATTAAAATCTGATGAGAAATAAAAATTTATCATCACCTGTTCTATTTCTAACAAGGACCCAAGTAAAACAAACACAATGAAATCAGATAAATAATTTAAAAAAAAGTTAAATATAAAAATAGGAGAAGTGGCATGATTGTCCATGAGACAGCCACACACCAATTGACAGTAGAATTTTAACTTCTACAGGTCCCATTACTAGAAGATCCGACAAAATGAATCGTTTTGCAACTTCGACTGAAATTATCCCATAAATATTGATATTCACTAAAAGCACTCACTGAGAGACATCCACATTCCTTTAAAATCTAACGAAAAATTTACAAAGAAGCTTTTAAAATAAAACTTCAAACCCCATTCAAATCAGATGAATAAAACTTAGGTGCTTCGCAAGCGCAGCATGATACGACCGCAGCACATTGAAATGTGAAAGGGAACAAAAGATCCTTTGG
>JAULBM010351348.1:0-12141 GCA_032357055.1 Geukensia granosissima | reverse complement strand
GGTGTGATACCTATTTTGCCGTATGTCTTATGGACTTTGATTTGTTCGGTAATTGTGTTATATACTTTATTTTAAACGATATAACACTTTCTAAAATGCGACAATATATTATAATAAGACAAAAAATGGAAACCTGAAAGACTAAAGTCGAGTTTTAATAAAAGTAAGAATAGTAGGTCCAATATTGGTAGAAATTTAACGTCTTGCTCTGCAGAAATAACAAAAATAGCAAATATGGACAAGAAATAATCTGGATTAAATGTCAGTAAATGCGAATCATTCCAGTAAAAGCAATCTCTTTTTGACATTTAAGTAATCTACTTTTTCACAAGAGGTACGCTAGAGCCAGAATTAATTCTATTTTTTTCTGGAGAAAAGAACCATTCAGAAAATATTTATCAGATACACCATATGAGATTTTTGATAAGGATAATTTCACTGCAAAATATTTCTTTGAAAAATAAATTCGGAGATACCAAAGGGGCAGACAGAAGACTGAAAACTAAAGCTGGAGTAACACAAACACTACAAAGACCAGGGTGAGTTCAGATACTCCGGAAGGGTAAGCAATTGAGAATAATTCAGATTTGCCCCATTGCAGCCTAACCAGTTGATATTGCAGTTAACTCTGTAAACTGGGAAATAACCCGTATTCATGTAATATAAAAACTGAATTAAAAATTTAAAATCTGGAGAGGCCTTCAGTATGGGTGGAACTACTTTTTCGAGTCTTAAGTCGTTCTGACAGTTCAAGGTTAAATTAAAGACAAAATATCTATGATTTATATATAATATTAACAGGTAGAGAGCAAAAATGAGAAGCATGTTCTTCTCAATGCTCATAATAATAAACAACATATTCATATGGCTCGAGACAATGTATACCACCGAAAAATTTATAACTAATAGGGGAAAAATAATAGTAATAATATGTAATTTTTGTTCCCAAGAACTTTATTTTTAATACCTTTGTTCCAGTAGGAACATATATTATGCGGAACAAATGTACGTTTACAATACATGCATGTAACTGGCGGGTTAAATCTGTGTATTTGTATAGAGGATGTGTGGTTTCTCTGGTCCTTTTCAGTCTTTTTAAAATTTTCTTCAATATTTACTTTTTTTCGGTACATTGATGTACATTTATGATATACATTTAGGATATACATTTCATTATTATTGATCCAGATTCAGACAAAGTTTTTAAACATTTCGTATTTAAACGGTTAACTTATTACAGGGCCATTTTATTTAAAACTGATGTTTCATTTTAAACTAATGAAATTGTTAATCATTTGATGTAGCTAATTTTATTAGAAGATCATTTTAGTAGCACATCGATGGTATAGGTTCGGGCATTTACTTTATGTGCACTGTGGGTGTTGACTCGGGTATTGACATGACAAAGAAAACTAGTTGGCAGATGTAGGAATAATATAATTCGATTTTGACAAGTGATCTGTTGATAAAAAAACTAAATAACAAATCACACAACAGTCATAACTTCCAAATACATGCGATATGTCCAGTACTAGAGAAACATGGAACAGTGTCTCACGGTTTCCGCACAAATTACTTTCGGTTATCCGAACTGCCTTTCCAAATATTCCTAATCAATATATGTGTGCCATGCTGACACTTGTACTATGAACAAAAACTGAATAGTTATTTGCAGTATTTGGTCCAAGCTTTAATGATAACAATTTAAAACTACAAGATCAATTTCACAATCCTTTAATATGCAAAACCGAATAGATATATTACCACAATCAAATTTGCCAATGGAGCGAAAATTCAACCTGGGGATTTTCTATTTTAATGTAGTTTTTTAAATGATTAAAACGACAAAGGTATCTCTACCCGGTATTCATTTTATTTATGAAATGGGTGTAAAATATGTGTAGTATATTAAGCGATATTCACTTTTAAAAGCTTAGTTAATTAAGAGTCATAAAACCTCCATGATCCATTATTTATTTTTTCATCGATAGAACAACAGCTGGCATTAAAAACGGATATGTTTCCTGTTGTTGCAATTTAATTCTGAATTCTAGTCGCATAGCAACAGCATAAGGCGACAATAGTAATTTGTTTTTACTGGAATCAGCATAATAAATTCCCCCGCTGCAGCGCAATCTATTTCCAATGTCAACCAAGAAGAATAAATTATTAAAAACCAGTGACTTTTCCAATAATGTAAATAATCTCGTACAACCTATCGTGAGAGAATGGTGTAATTCAGATCACTCGCAATTTCTACTCTTTTTAAAGTCACGCACTAGTTGATTTTCTTATAAGACGTTTCGTAAAGTGTATCAGTGTATTTGTTAAGACAGATATTTAAATTCTTTTCTAAATATATCCTCGTGTTTGTGGTATATACAAGCTGAAATTGGACGTTATGAAGAATTTTTTGAAGTTTAAAACTGGAGATAACAGCCCTGATTTACGGAAATTTGGAGAGGAATATTACTTGAGAGAGGCTAAACTATGGAGACCGTTCAGAATCGGCGGACTTGTGTCTATCGCGTTTTCCGTACCATTCGCCATGATATCTATCTTCAGTGATTACTGGCTATATGGAGAAGGTAAATATCATATTATTTTATGTTTAAAATGTGATATGTTCTCTCTCAGATATAAACAATGGTTGTTTTGGTTTTAAAGATTTTCGCAGTTTAAAATAATATGTTCAGTGTAGGTATACAGAATATTGATGATAAAAATATGATAAGAATAATTCATAATATGTTTATGTTACCGATTTTCTTTTAGCCCATTACAAATCCCCACCCCCACCACACGACGTTTACTGTTTCTAGGTATCATTGTCCCCATACTATACTTTATAAGTACGTCTAAAAATATAGTATATATGTATATTTACGTTTCAGTAGCGGTGGAAAATATTGTTCATATTTGTAATGCGTAAATTATATCGGTCAATATTTGTTGATTTTTGTTCTTAATTTGTTAATTGTAATATATTATTAATATTTATAACAAATTATCATCTGTTTGGACATTGGATTTTGGCATTTAAACATCGACATACGATTGTGATTGAAATGAACCTCCTTTTAAACACTATCAACACGTTAAAGCAATCTCGGTAATGATATCACAGCCGACAATCGATAAATTGATTTTACAGTCTGCTTGCCAACATCTGGATCAATAAAACATCGTCTTAAAACAGACCAAATCCGCTTAATCTCGTTATAATTGATTGGTATACTTCCATGTTAATTACTTGTTCTCCTGGTTCACAAAACTATCTAGTAATAAACAACAGAAAATTTATAAGATTTTATGGACAGTTGAACAAAAATTTATCGAATTATTACCAATAAAGGTATATAATAAGAGAGTTGTAATATTTTCACAATTGAGGCAACAGCTTTCCCTATTTGGGACAGCAAATGGAAATATTGTGCGAAATCTAAAAGTATTTACTATTTCATTGATCCAAAAGACTGTACAAATTTTGTTTGTTTTTATACTATTGCAAACATATATTTATGTCTTTGTTTCTAATTATTGCAAAATGTATTTATTTATATATTTTTTTATGTGTTACAGATTTCAGTGCCGGGATGTGGGACAGTTGTTACCAACCTCACAACCTAACAGTCAGAATGTGTCCAGAGAGCAGACCTCGTAAGACAACACAAATTTCCTTATCTTAATAAAAGTTTTTGGTGCAAAACCAAATGGAAATTAAAAAATGTCCCAAATAATGAACAAGAAGGTTGTTTTTTATTGATATAAGTAAATGTCCATCAGAATGTTGTCGTTGTTTTACACACTTGGTCATAAATATGGAATATTGACATTTTCTAAGTCAAACATTCAAATTTGGGGTCTTGCATGAAAGAACTATGAGCCAGAATGCTAATATTCTTTATGCAGATGACATTATTTTACTTCAAACTACAAAAGTCTTATGTTTAAGATTTTTGTACGATGGCTAGTTTTATGAGTTTTGAAACCCACGTTTTTGAGAAAAATGGTATTTTTGTATTCCGGATAGAATCCTTTCAAATGTTTTATTTCATCAAAGTTTATTATTTAACTACCCCTTAATATCATCCTGCAAGCATTATCTGCCATTTCCTTATAATAATTTTCCTCGACAAAGTCTAGCCATATCTATGTCTAATATAAGATGGGATATGGTGTAAACATTCATGAAACAAAAATCTCATATGCATAAGTAAATTACAAGCAAAGGAACAGCGCTTTGATTGCTGTTCTTAAGGTCGAAAATAAAATATTCCATATTTATGAGCAAAAGTATATATTCTCACGAGGGCATTTATCTTCTTCAAGACTTTGTAACAAAATGAATTGCTACCGCGCATTTCAATTGTAAATATAGTAGTTAATTTTATGATTCAATGTACATTGTATACTGCATATTACAGTCATTGAAAACCTTGATTCATTCAAGCCTTTGCAATATATTTTTTAAACAATTAACAGCATTGTGTTATTATAATTCTTTTGTAAGTATACATGTAGTTCTTTCTCCTATTTGTACATTTTCACAAATGTTAAACTAACAAACAAGTTTTTTATAAAGGCATTCAGAAATCGTTAATAAGATATCGAACTCTGATATCCTCCTCTGTGTTAAGTGTATGTCTGTTGAGATTTCAGTAGGGAACGTCCAGAATTTTAGAATATTTGCAAAGAGATCAATTCACGTGAGAACTTTAATCTGCAAATCTTATTATGTTATGCATTTCTTTTGATTGTGATAATATTCCATTGTGAATGCTACATGTAGCACATCTGCGTTTAGCTATCGAATCGTTCCATGAATTTGTAAATAATCATTGTATGTAGATATTGTCATACAGCTAAGCATACAAGTCCGACGAAATTATGAGTCGCTAGAGCATTTTCATGTGTAATAATATACAATTACGGCCCTCTGAAGAGGTAAATATCCCCAAATTGTCAACCCCATAAGGGTTATTTTCGGAGGGCTTTAGCCCGACAATTTTGGATATTCACTAATGCAGAGGGTCGCAACTGTTTAATTATACCGAACGAATATTTGACATCTGTTGTGTAATATTTGAATTGTTCACAAGGGGATTATTAACTGGACGTCGTTATTTTCGATTATTATTCACCGGGTATAATAGGGTTATTCACTAGAGCTGTATTATTGTAGAGGTTATTAACTGGACGTCATGATTTTCGTAAGTTTTTCACTGGGTAATATTAGGGTCGGTGTAATTGAAAGAGATTCCACCGTTGATGGCAATCAAATGAAAAAATATCCTCACCAATTTGTGTCATGTGACCATCCTTTATCCAGTTGAACACATTCTTTAGTATGTAAGGTATAATAATTTTATTTGTTATTATTTATGCCATTCGGTTAGATTGAATGCACAATGGCCGTATAAGAAATTGTATATCATTAATTATTTTAATAAATGGAAACTGCTCAGAATGCACGGTCAATGGATTTTGTGTTGTGTGTACCATTTACATGCTTAATTTAAGTACATTCCCCTGGACATGGTATATCCATGACATGCTAAAATATAAATAAATGTAGGGAAACATTGTGTCTTAATTTTAGGCGGCAGTATTGTTTTTTACAGGTACAGGATAAACAGCAGCAAAACCTTACAGAAAAACTGAAATATCACAAAACAATGACCAAAATATCACCAATAATAGCAGAAATATAATAGCCAAAGTTCATTTTACAATAATAAAACTGATTAGATATAGTATTGTACATGTATCCTTGATATCTATATATAATTGTTCAACAGATTTAATGCATGCATTAAATTAATCATCATTTCTTATAATCTAAGAGTCTGTGTGTATAGAATACCAAATTGATTGCAATTTTTCATCGCTTTAGAGGGTTAAATTTTCAAAATTAGGTGTGAGGCTAGCCGGGCATTTTAAAATTTAAAAATCTATCAATAGTGGAGAACTGTTCTGGCGAATGATGAATTATTCCTAGTGTAGTTGATGACGTCGTTATGGTTCCTTTCATAAGCACATAAATAATGTCTAATGTTGCTATAGACTTACAGTTCTGATCTGAAATACTTATTGATAGTTGTTTCATTGTTGGTTGTTGATAAATTAGCCTCAAGTGGAAATACTTTATGTATATTCAGGACAAGAACAAGTTTGGAAATCATAAATCGTACATGGGTCGGGGTGGATGTCAGGCCCGGGAGTTTTCTTTGATGCCAAATTGGAATTGTTCAGATAGGCGCGGAAAATATACCCCAAGCAACTGGCAAACCCCATTACGAGCTGTTAAAAAGGCATATTAAACGTGCTAAGAGCATGGCATTTCGCCAATAATAACGACGGTTGTAATGTTTCTGTGCGAGACGTTGGTTGATAACATATACAAAAAACGTGGTGGAAAACCTGATTATCGTATATATTAACCCCGGCTTCTCTAATGTAGTTTTGCAATTATACATCCTGCCAAACCAAAAGATGACCTTAAACAGGGGTTAATTTCTAGACCAAGACCGCCATGGAGGGGTCTAAAATACTTTGAACCGTTCAGTAATTTTGGACTTTTAGGTATTTTGCTGTAAATCCTACACTATTGGGAAAATTAATACATTATAAGGTACAAATTATCAACAAATTGATTTATGTTTTTCAGATTGGCAAAATGCTGTGATTGGTTTAATGATATTTTCGGCAGCTGCAGGTTTTTTAGCCGCCATCTTGGCAGTACTTGGCGTATGCACATCACCGTTGCCAAAGAAAATTTATTATTTCCATTCGGCAGGAGAAATATTTCTGGTGTGCGGTAAGTGTTATTGTTGTAATAGCTGGGTCGGTACCATTGATGGTTGACAATCAGTTTTTGACAACACAGACAGGGATATCATCTTATATTGCTTGCTAGGACCAGCATAGCAAAAATAATGTTAGTGTTCTCTTGGTTTTTCTAACACTCGCTAATGACAAAGGCCGGTTTAACTGCCTAAGCACTTTAATAAGACAATCCGGTTGCTGAACTAATAAAATACAGAATGTATAAGTTTAAAAGAAAGCAACATAACATGAAAATTAAAAGATATGGGGTAAATGTCAGATCGAGAGACTGCACTCCAACCATGAGAAAAACAGAGGTAATTTACACATCTAGTGGTCTCCACAAGGCGTCTTCATCTATGGTGGAGAACCACTCCAGTTCTAAAACTTTTTTTAGTAGACAGGCGGGAGTGAAGATATAAAAATCTGCTGCTATTATAAAAACTGCCCTTCTGTACAACTCCAGTATTGTTTTAATGCAGTTCAAACTGTGAGTGGCAGACGCCATTTGTAAGGACCTTTACCTTATAATCTTTGGTCCTGATAGGTCAGTTGCGTTTGTGTTCTACTGTAATGATTAAAACCAAATGGGTTAATAATCATGTTTCTTGTTCATCTAAGTTTCGCCTTGATGTTAGTATTAAAGTTCTAACATTTCCTCTAAAAAAAACGGAAATTACTTGGGAATAATTGTTTTGTGTACAATTTTACTACCTAAATAATTATTTTCAATGCACAAATTTGTGTTGAGGCTGCCCTCATTACAAATGGACGCATATATGTTCCAGATAAATTTTACGCTATTTCGACTGCATGGAAACATTTCTACACAGTCGATAGAAACAGCCAAAACTCCTTCAGTGAAAGAGGGATTTGATCTTCCTCTCCTGAAAATTATTAAAATTTTTTCGAAAAGCTCGCAGTTTTAGTTGACGCGCGGGAGTGAAGATATAAAAATTCTCTGATATTATTTTGAGTTTGATAATTAAGTATCAATAAAGAACGTGGATTTAGAGGAAATGATAAGCTAAAATAAACAATGAGAACAACAATGTGTCGCAGGAATGTCCATAGTTAGGTCATGTGTCACAGGAATGTCCATAGTTAGGTCATGTGTCGCAGGAATGTCCATAGTTAGGTCGTTTCTTTGTAAAGTTATTTTAATGTTTCAATATAAGCAAAAAAATGAAATGCGTTATATCGACAAAACTTTTTTTAAATTTTGGATCGATTTTTAATTTGTAAGTAATATTTCTATACACCTAGGATGTGATAGCACTTGTCGTATCAAAATTCTAGTTTTGCAGTCGTATTCTTCAATTGAATCTTTGTAACGATTGTAAAATTTTGTTAGTCTTGAGATGCTTGTGATTTCTGTATTCCTGCTGCAAAAGTTTACCAGAAAGTTGTAAGCTGCGATCATTAAATTCTGAGATGTTTTATGTACTTGAACTTTTCTGTTATCGGACAAGACTAAGATTATATTTCATTTTACTACTTAATACATGTGTTTCAGAAAAAAAACTATCTGTCAAATTTATCAAATAATTTTTGTGATAAAAAACACATTTTTAATGTACACTGATTTTTAATCAATGGTTAGATGTAAAGCTATGATTTTACCCAACATAAGTTTTGCCAAATCGATTGTATTATTAAAGTCAAATCGTGGTTAACTGATTTCTTAACTGACTGGTGAAAGCGAAAACAGTGATAATGACTGGTTAATAAGTCAAGTGTAGAACACCAATACATGCGATATATCAAAAGTACATAGTCCAAAGAGACAAGACAAATTCGAAACAAACTAAAAGATAAAACAAAAGCAAAAACAACAAAGGCTTAGACTCCACGAACGCCTTTACAAAACAGGAGTGCATGGGAAAGCATCACCTGTTCTGTGGGCGGCACTCGTCGTGAGGTCGATCCATCTTGTCAGAATCAGTGTCAAAATAGGATATAAAAATGGGAATAATGTTAGTTCGTGTCAAAATTAAATTTCGCCTGACTGAGTTGATCTGTTTTTGCTATTTTTACATGAACAAGATGAATTTAAATAATATTTTAAAAAGTTGATTCAGATGTCGTTGAGCCTACAGGATTAAAGGTTAAATGTGATAAGGTTACAAAAGATTATCCTGTACTTATTTGAATTTGTTGGTTTCCTAAACGTTCCTGAAAATTGCTCATCAAAATGTTTCCAATCCCTTGCGAATTTGTACGATTATAATTTGAAATGGTAATAATAGGAAATCTAAAAAATTAAGCTTATCGACTTGGTTTTAGACAAAATAAATAACTTTTAAAAAAATATCCGGAATATGCCAAGGTAGGCTTGCTCTTTTCATTTCCGTTAATTGCTACATTTTTAGTTTCAAGTAAAATTTTTTAAAACCACATCAAAATATGAGACGTATTTTACATATTTCATTTGATTGGGGCGATGTTGAGCTCGTCAAAAGGAGTTATATATATTCCATTCAGACGGCCTTGGGAGGACCTCTAGCTAGATCCAATTTCCTCAGTTTCTGTACATTTATGTTCTTCTTGACATTTATCCAATATTTTTCCTTATAGTTTGTAGTATGTGATAACATAAACTTGTTTATATGCTGATTGTTTTATAATTTGCAGCAATGGCCACCGGGGCTGCCTTGGTTATTTATCCAGCCGGAATAGAAATGGATGAAAGTATTTCAAGTCACTACTACGGATCGGGTTACGTGCTCGGCTGGGGAAGTGCCTTCTTCTTTCTATGCGCAGCCCTTTGTATGAGTTTAGATGACTTAGTTCGAGAATCAGCGAAGGCAAAGTGCTGTAAATTATGTTTTAAACGAGGACAAACAGAGGGTGCTGAGTCTCAACAAGTATGATTATCGGCGATAGCAACAACATCCACTTCCACGGCGTCATTGTCGTCACGAAAAGGAGCAGATCAAACGACGGCTAACACTCACGTATGTGAACCTTGACGTCATATCGTACAGCTCGGCGCAAGCGTGTGTTTATGCATGGACAGTTCAAAGAGGCCTTTTGTGGTTAGGGTACTATCAATAGAAACACACATTGCAATGTAAGCAACTAGTCTGAGGCATTATTTGTTATTTTTAATCGCATGCTGAATGATTTTGTAAATCAAAAAATTTAAAACTACTTATTGATACAAGCAAATTGAATTTCAACATTTAAAATTAGCTTTACACTAAAGAAGTGTTTGTTGTTCTCACCACCAATGCTTATGTGCACTTATATTGACAAATTAGAATGCATGGTGAGCAAATTGTTTTCGATAGAAAATTTATACTCAGAATGACGAACGGATCCAACCATTTGACCTAAAGGGGTAGTTTTAGTTTATTATTTTTTTATAGGTTTTGAATAATTTTATCCACAAAAATTAGACGCAGTGAAACGGTCCATTGCTGTTTTAAAATTATGTAAAAATGAATTTATTTGATGAAAACCAAGAAGTGACAATATTTCATTTTATGACATTCCAAACAATTTTTGTTTCTATGATTTGAATCAGAATATTTCTGATAAAAACACTTGGCTATCCCTTCAGGTAAATTGGTCCATCTCTCAATCTTTATTATTTAATGATGATACCCATTGTAAATACATGTAGTACCTTTTTATAAAAGTATTTGCTCATTTTATAAATGATTGGATGATTCCGAATACTTAATCCAAATTTTCTTGAAGACAGATGAGTGTTGAATTTAAATGATTGTCCAGTGTATTTTCTTGTTATACAGTGCATTTTAATATCTGAAATAAAAAGTATTTCAATTACATTTATTTGGTCATAAGGTGTCTAAAATTTAGTTTCGTCATTTAACTTTATCTTTTAAGAAGTATATAACCACTTTTTTCTGTACTGGTGTTACTCAAAGTATTGAAATGTTTGTATTTTATTAGTTTTGCATTACATAAGAACATTTTAGTGTTGCACAAAACCGCGTGCGGGTTGCGTTTTGAAGTTCCAAACAAAAGGCATTTGGATCCATTTTTATAACGTGTACATGTTTACAAATATTTTTAAATGAAGAACGTTAAGAACAAAAAAGAAACTACCCAAAACATTATTATAGGACACATTTAAACTTCCTGCGTCTGGCCATGGACATCACTTAATATGATATTTGGATAACGTATAAGGATATTATGTTTTCGATGCGAAAACAAAAAAATCATGTTTGTAGAGTTAATGTTATTTAGAAATACATTAACAAAATTCACCATAAAATATAAAAACATATAATGGTAATATCCCTAGCTCTCAGGTGGGGGCAAAATGCTTTTAATAAAAAAAAATACCGTCTCCTTTAATTTCAGCTTAAAACGAGTAGTACAATACTACATGTCTTCCCTGATGATGTCTAATTCATCACACTGTAAAATCTTCAAAATCAAATGTCATATATTCAACTTAAGATGACCATCTGTTGCAGAGAAAATTTAGTTTTTTTTTTTTATCCAATCAGTTTTTTATTAAAGAAAAGAGACAAATCCCTAGTATTGCTTGTTTAATTGGTAAACCTAGACTTGAGATTTTGACATATATATTATCCAAGCTGTGTGTAAATGTTGATTCTAGGACATTTACAGACAAAATTGTATGATTTTTAAAGGTAAGAAAATGCATAAGTCAACTTTCAGAACAAATGGTTTTGTTGAGATACTAATGGCATTATGGCCGAAATTTCTTGTTTAAACACGGCGTTAATATTCACATAAACCATTCATGTTTAAAAAAAATTAAAGTTATTAAGTAAATGTCATGGATAGCGCACAACATCTCAAAACGCTGATTAAAGTAAAAATATAGATGTTTCCACAAGATGCATTGCGCATCATTATCGTTCGGGTCAATTATGTGTTGAACAATGACATTCGTACAGAACAATGACGTTCCCAGAATTCCGTTGCATTTCTTAAACGATGTTAAGGGATGGATCAAATATCTAATTATTGATAAACATAACAATTACAATTACATAAGAAATACGGCGCATCGCGATAAAATTCGTTTTTGTGGGGATCTGAACCCTCCAATCATTCCTCGTGGCCACTCATGAAAATTTTTAGCTAAAGACACACTGATAAAATGAGTGAGTTAACATATTCCCAATATCTACAGACTGGCAATGTACTTTGATTCCTTGGAAAAGAAACCAACTCACCCACTCAATTCCCCAAAAAACCACAATCAAAAGTTTCAGAAAATTAAAACAAGGAATTCGAAGATACCAAAGGGACAGACAGAAATCGTTAAGTCGGAAGACAGACAAGACCATGGCCAACAAAATG